>JAJGOT010001000.1:0-102500 GCA_022457155.1 Cladopsammia gracilis
AGGTAAATCAGTTTGAAAACAACTCTGCTTAATGGAGCAGCGTGACATATCGTTACATTCCATTTTTTTATTTATAGTTCTGCTCGCCAAGTACACTCCGCTTCATTTCATTTGAATGAACAATGAATATTTGAATAGGCTATGATTCTTTTTTTTTTTTTTTTGCATACGTCTTATTTTAAATCTTTAGATAGTCTTAAAATATCATTCTAAACACCATTTTAGTAATTCGCATTGAGATCTCATGTCAATTGATACTGAAATAAAATGCGATTTTCTTCGAATCTGCTTCGGATCAGGAACACTCAAATAATATTTTCGGTGGAAAGCTGTGGGAAGGCCTCAGGCCATCCCCATCGCCTTCCTTCACGTGAAAGTGGGTCAGTCGGTCGGGCAAAAAAAAAAAACGAAAATTAACCGAGGGAGCCTGGGTCCAGAAAGAGCCTCGATTCTTAGTAAGAAGGCCTGGTCACACGTTGAGGTAACACGTGTGTTTTCGAATTTACTCCTTATCTACAATGGAGGCTAACGCATTAAATTTAAAAGATTTCTATTCAAAATAAAGTCTTGATCAGACAGTGTATCTGAATTTGTTTTTATTTATTTTTCAAAAAAAATGGGTCGGTCGGGCGATGGGAAACGAAATATTTATGGAGATGGCCTAATAGTCATCTTGAAAATTCGTAATAAATTAGGTTAAGAACCAACTGAAGAGTTTTCTATTGACATGGATAATATTGATCCTTATGCTTGCGGTTATGCCGCTTATGTCAGGCCCATTTACACTGGACATAAGCGTTGTAACCTACCTAGCCCCTCATTATGCTTCCGTTTATGCTTATGCTTATGCCATGGCAATCGACTGTTAACAGTCGCCTATTTTCTCGTGTGTTGGTTCAGTTCGATTGTTCAGTTCGTTTTGGCGGCAGCCATCTTGAATGTCACGGCACGATAAAAAAGACCGGGAAGAGTACAAACACTGCTTGCGAGTGAAAAAGTGCAGATCAAAGTGGCGGCTAATTATAAACGAGATCGAACGATCTAACGTGACAAACACATGGGAAAATCACTTATATCCAGAAATGCAGGCAAGTATATTGTTTATCGAGTACTTCATATTTGACAGAGTTGTTTGTCGTTTTCATATTACTTCATATGTGACAGAATTAATATAGAAGTTCACCAAAACACACGAAATTTTCGTGTGTTTTGGTGAACTTCTATAGGTGTGGACAATTTGTGATGCAAGTCATGGGGTAGCGTGTCCGCCCTCTGCCTGCATTTCTGAACATCTCAATCAACTGAAAACGAACGTTGAGATAAGCGTAAGATTGATCTTTATGCTGATCCCTGCACTTTTGCTTACGCTTATGTGGGGCCGTTTTCACTGGACAAAGGAGCTCTTAAGGCCCGTTTACACAGGCGATTTTTCGTGCAATTTTTGTCGCACTTGTCGATGCAAATTTTGTCGCGCGCAAGTTACATCTTCAAATCGCATGTGTAAACGGGCGGCGATTTGGGCGCGATTTGTCGCGCGATGTCGCAGAGGTTTTGAACGTTCAAAACCTGAAGCAACTTGGCGGCGATTTTTGGGAAATCGCAGCAAATATCGCACTTGAGTCGCACTGAAATCGCCGCCCGTTTACACTTGCGACAAAAATTGCATTGGAGAGCGCGACAAAAATCGCATCAAAAATCGCATGTGTAAACGGGCCTTTATGCTTCAGCTTAATGCTTATGTGTATGTCTCTAGTCAAATCAATCAATCAATCAATCAATCAATCAAGTTTCAGTAAACTTAGCTTAAGAGCTAGTTTCCAGGTACGCCACGACATAATTAAGGTAAAAGATACAAAATAAAACTTTATTAGAATTGCACTTGAAAAAATATTATCGTATTTTTAGGAAAGGGCTATAGTTGTAAAAGCGCGGCCTTTTTTCGCGCCAATTTGCAAGAGTGGTGTGGTCGCTTTTGTGATGCTGCGTGCTCAACAACAATAACGAAATTATCGCATTAAAAATGCTTGATCGCACAAGGTAATGAATAAAATGGCGATGAAAAATGCGGCGAGAGCTGCTCATTATTTTCCAATCCACTATAAGACTATTATAACGCTACAGTGTGGCATGTCTACAGAAGTATGCAAATGTTGGATTGTTTTAACATTTGGTTCCGTTGATTTCGGGTAAAAGTTGCTTGCCACGCAATTACATCGACTTATTAAACAATGACCAACAATGGCAAGGGATGAGTAACATGTCTATTCTGAGCATAACTGAAACTATCTCACGAGGTAGTTTCGATCGAAGCCAGACGAAATACGTTAGCGCAAATGTCGTCTCCTTGTACATGTTAAACGCTGCAATGCCCTTCGTTCCCGAAGGGCTTGGCATGTTAAATTAAACCACAAAATCATGCAACGGAAAGTTCGAGCTCTATCTTTTTCTGTTCATGTGTAATTAGAAAGATATATGCATGTTTCGTGAAACAGCATAAATTATAGAACCAGGCGTGAAACAGCATAAATTATAGTACCAGACGTGAAACGTCAGTGTTTTGAAATTAACAAACATTAGGAACAATGAAATTGAAAACATGGTACGGGAATCGTGTTTTGTTGCAACATGTTAACTCTAAACATGTTCGCCATCCTGATGTGAAAACACTGCATAAAACTGCCTAGAACATAAAAGCATTTGATCCTAATTAAATATTGATTCCATCAAACCCATTCGAATTGATTGAATGAATCTTTGGACTGGCATTCTTCCGTAGAAAATGAGAACATAATCATAAGAACATAAATGAAAAAAAAAGCCAAAGGACGGACAACTTTTTGGAAGTTTAAAAAGTAAAAATTAATAAAACATACATGTTTCGGTCTTGTGACCTTCATCAGTTGGACAGCTATTGGGAAGGTTATCCCTAAACAAAAGACTGAACTAATTACAAGATAAAAGTAGATTTTTCAAAACGTATTACGTAACTATAATGTTCAATTGACAAACATCAGATCTGAACATAACGAGCTCCCCATTGTGAGTCCCCGAATAGTTTCAACTATTAGACACAACAAGTTCCAAGAATAGGGCACCTAAAACAAGCTCCCTATTCAAAGCCTTTTAATGTTCCTAAATGACAAAAAAATAATAAATTCCCAGAATGGAGTTCTTGAATGGTCAGATAAATAATCAGGGTTTAAACCTGAATGCAAATTAAATTAATTGAAGTGAATATATATATCAAAGTTTTGATGTAACATCAAATTCTAGTGATAACAATTTGTCCACCATTGTGTATGTTCATTGAAACATGGCCTTTATGCAAACAACCCGCGCAAAATTCAATTTTCAATGACCTGTGAGTGACCGATTTGGAGTTGAAAATATGGCTAGCTGCTTGTGTAGTAACTGGACGTCTTATTCTTCTGCAAGAGTTTCTTTCTTAGAAGCGTTGAAGTTGAACCCAGTGTAGTCATATGAGAAAGTATGATTACGCCAACTGTACTAGCGATAATTATGTCAAAATGTTAATTATGTCTTTAAAATCCGCTCTAAAGAATTATCATAAATTATGTCATTGTTGAAGCATAAAATTAAAAGTGCGGCTGGTCCAGGATACAGTAGGTTGACTGGGCGGACTGCTGCAATTCATCTCGGATCCGCAAATAAATCTTGCATGGAAAAGCGGTCATCGCCATCATCAGCGACAGGTTTGATTTTCTGTTTATTCTGTAAACTGTAATAGTACATCTTAAATTAACTGTAGTTTGTTTTGCATTGTTACTGAACTACGGAAAAATCAAAGAAATTATGTCTGGAATACCTGAAGGGTGCGAAAATTTGTTTATAGACATTGTCGCTGTCTTCTAGCTTTTCCGATAATATTATTTAATGAAGGGTTTTTTTCGAGGCTGGGTATGTAGAAATGTTCGCAGTCTTCAGTCATAATGCTACTTGCTAAGTATTTATCGATTGTTGTCTTATCTAAACTGGGGACAACGTCGACGCCCCTCTCTAACCGGCCAACTCCACATCTAATCGCCAATCTTGTTGAGGTTTTCTATGTATGTTACCCGCGAGTTTCAAATGCCGATGGAAATTTATCTGTAGATTTTAGTCGATTTATTTATTTATTCTATTTACTCAAAATACTGTATCACGGTTCATTGCGTGTTGTTATACTGTAGTAATAATTATGCAAGGCTCTAGTGAATACCGATGAACCATTAAGGTATGGTCGTACAGTGGAATTTGCCTCAAAACTTGACACAACACTTTCACATGATCCATAACGATCATTAGCTGCGGTTCCGTCTTACACGGTTCAACATCGTTAAACATTTGTTGTTCAACACGTACACATGGTGAACGATATTGCAACTTGTTGAATGAGTAGAAACCATATTCAACATTTTAAAACCATTGACTGGGGTCGTTCAACAGGTTGCAACTTGTTGTAGCAGTGTAGCAGCTCTATTCATTAGCAGCTGCTTCTGTTTTTAGGGCTTAGACCCAGTTTCTGTTGCGTTTGTTGTATTGTTCTCTCGAACGGTATCGAAACAATCATGGTGTGAGACCTTACGTGAGCTGCTACATCGCCCACTTCTTGAATGGAATATATAGAGCCTGAGACTGAAATTCTTTGACGTCGCCTATGTAAAATCTCAGTTAAAAATCAATTTTTTCATACGTTTATCTGCCATGATAGAAGAGAAACAGCCTTTTTCGACAATATGATATTTTACTGGTTCATTGGCGGGCCACTCTGAAAGAAATTTGATTTCAATTATGATAAGAAATGTTCATTACCACTCCCTTGGGGTGGGGGGGGGGGGACCCTCTGCGATGGGCTTTACGGGGAGATGCTCCGCCCGAAAAGGGTACCTTTTTTTAGGATAGAGGTATAAAATATTGAGAAGTGTGGGGATTTCACGAGTTGAAGTATATAGAAAAGGATGGGGGAAACTGCCATTTAGGTCGCACGTTAGGGCTTATTCGTCTGATAAAGTATTTTAATGTATTTACTGAAGTGAAAAGTGAGTAAACGTTGCTCAAATGTTAGCCAAAAACGCTTCTTTGGTTTTTCCTTTGTCATTACAACATGTATCAGGGATGTAAATCAGGAATGTAAGTCAGGAATGTATATGAAAGGGTTACCTTTTCTGTCAAAAACGGTACATAAAAGGGTATTAAAGGTTTGGACCTCAGGGCGGAGTATCCCCGTACAAAACTTTGTTGAGCACCCCCTCCCTTTCCCCCTTCCTTTGCGCGCGCTCGTGCATGACGTTGCTTGGCGTTGCGAAATGAATTCCGTGCGCAGAGCCTGGTTTCCATGTAATCGCAGCGATCGCAGCGATCGTTACGATCGACGATCGCTGCGATTCTTGCGACCCTTATGATCATATAATGGAAACCAAAACGTTGCGATGGTTGCGATTGCGATCGCAGAGATAGAAATCGTTGCGATCATATGAAAACCAGGCTCGAACTGTAGGACGTACACGTAAAAGTATACCCCAACGTGGTACGAGGGGGGGTTGTCGCAACCCCTCCCTTTGGGTTTTTGCGATGTTGCAATATTTTGGAAATGTTTTACATCCAAAAGCTAAATAAGATAGCCCGCGATATGCTCTACAAGATAAGGTAAATATTATGGGTTGGGACGCTGCCGGGGTCCGTGACGTCATCCAAAATGGCCGCCAAGGTGGCCGCCATCTTGAATTTAACTAAAAATTCAAATTTATCAGAAAAATGCGGAAATTGCAAATATTGTCTGATAGAGTTGCAAAATAACATACAATACTTTTGGTAGCATTTTGTTTTTTTTTTGCTGAAAAAAGGTGAAAAACACGCTTTTTCCTTCAAAAATGGGTTCACCACATGTTACTTATGACGTCATATCTCGTTGCTATAGCAACCGGTTGTCGCCAAACTTTACCAAAATCTGTGTCAAAGGATAAATGAACAGCTACTGAAAACGGCATGTGCTAATCTTAAATGGTCTTGAAAATATCGGATAAAAACCTTAAGGGGGGAGGGTGGCAACCATCCCCCCCCCCCCTTGTACGTCCGAGGGTTAAGGAAGCGCATAAACAATTAGCGTCCCTATTTATCCATATAGCACTGCCTATCACGCGCGTGCTTATTTGATCGGTTCATGTCACTTTACGCGCTAGCTTGAAACCTAGTTAAAATAGGATGCTCCAAAACTTGTAATAAATATAATGCCTCGAGAAATAAGGAACAGTGTGATATATGATTGATGGCGAATGCACACAGCCCCAAACAACATTGCCTCAAAGCTCTTCATGATCTCAAGGTCATGATTGTATGCCCATGAGTAATTTTAACAGTACAATAAAGAAATAAAAAGATAGGTCACCGTGCTCGTTTGGGAGAAAACGATCATTTGGCCAACTTATCCGAAATCCCTCTTGGTTCGGACTGTATGCGCGCTAAAGAAGTTAGAAATTATGCGCAGTATTGATGCGCAATGCAGTGCCAACGAATCACCTTAAGGACACGTCTCACTTTCATAATGTAATACACAAGTAGCAACTGTAGCAAACAGATCAGTCTTACAGGCCTCGTTTTAGAGTAAACATTCTTTCGAAGTTTTGCGCACGCTAACGAGGCTATTAAGGCTGAGTAGCATACATATAAAAGAATAAATAAATTGGCCGCCATTATGACAAAGGTCTATTGGCTATCTGTGGACAAAACTATATTCTAACACTACTTTTTTTTGTTTAAGGTATTGCAATGAACGCAGAGTACGATCCTCTGGAATCGGACACAACTGAAACAAATCCCAAGAAAAATGTCAGCATTTTGTCCATTCTTTCATTCTGGTGGGTGGGAAAGATTCTTGCTATTGGTAACAAACGTCCACTCGATAATGATGATCTGTTTTCTTTGCTTGACGAGGACAAAACTCAAACTTCAGCTGAAAAACTCAAGCGGACGTGGAGTGAAGAAACTGCAAAACGTGTTCCGGGAAAAAGAGGAAAAGGATATCGACTTTTTAGAGCACTCATTCGAATGGACCCTTGGAGTGGACACGTGTTTGTTTTGGGCACAGCGTTATTAGCGGGTATTTGCAATGTCCTCCAGCCCATGTTTTTGAGTCTGTTGTTATCGGAATTAATAAAGCCTCCTGATGAAGACTATTGGTGGGCATATGTCTATGCTGCTGGTATTTGTCTGAGTTCGTTTGTGCGCGTTATTGCTACACAACAGTGGGTGTTTTATTCTTCTTTAATAGCCCTCAGATGGAAATCAGCAACAATTGCGGTTATTTACCAAAAGGTAAGCAAAGGACCATGAGAATAAACCAGCAAATCAAGCCACCTTTTGCCACGGTCTGATCACGTGCGCTAGCGGGCAACAGTATTCTATTCACATACATTCATATTCATGCTCAGTTGTAATAAGGTATGGGAAAAAGGATTTATCAGCGGAGTAAGCCAAGCTGGGACAGCTTGGCTTAGGAAGTGTTCAAGATACGACCCACGCGATTTTTGGGCGGGTCTGGGTGGGCCGTCCACCTCTTCGTGGCTCCGCTGAAAAACTGAGCAAGAATGAATCATTTTCGCGCCAAACAAGAATTTATCATCGGCAATTACGTAATCGCACGTGAGACTGCTAAACTAGACATGAAAAACCCATTATTAAATGTGTTTTAACTTCGCATATCATTATGAGTGTTGCGAATAGTGCACTGTTACACTATGACGTCAAACAAAGATGTTGCCCGCTTTCGCAAATGTTGCCGGTTCATGGACGTTTGGCGGGAAACAGTTTGTTTGTTAGATGTCATGTGACCATGAATCAACCAATGAACGCGCGCGTTGTATTGAGAAAAACTCCAGCTATATGATACGATTGATGTCTACTTTGAGTGCTCGGCGCGTTTTTCAAACTGTGTGGTGTATTGTTTTTTTTTTGTGTGTGTGTGTGTTGCTATATAACAATTCAGTTAATGACTGATCCTACGGGAAACAGTGAATTTAGTTTCACACGAATCTCGTTGTTTCCCCTCGACCCTGAGACGAAGATTCTCGGGAAACAAAATTCACTGTTTCCCTCGGGACCAGTCATTAAGCGTTTATTGTCTAAGGAAAGAATACAACGGCCGAGAGTTTAGGCTTATTAACCACCTATGTCACCCCGCCTCCAAAGAGTATTAGAGTAGTAGAGTAGTTATTGCAACCTCGTCCCCAAGGTATCTCTTCTTTCCGAGGGTGAGGAGGACCCTAGGAACGAGGTTGTAGATGTTGTTCTTAACATGTTGGTTATTTGTTTGTGTGGCAATGGTGCTGCTCTTAAAGTACATATAACTTAGGACGTTACGGACGAATGCACATTATGTTGTCATTTCAGAAACCAATCAACACAATTGTATTGTCATACAAATTACTATGAAAACTCTTTATCTACAGGTCCTTAGCTTGAGTCAAGCGGATTTGTCAAATATAACAAGTGGTTACGTCATCAACCTTATCGCTAGTGATCTCCAACGCTTCGAAATGTCAGTTATTTGTATAGTTGTTCTCTGTCAAGCTCTGCTGGAGCTGTGTGGTATCTCCTGTCTGATGTTATACTTACTTGGCTGGAAACCCTTCTCAGGCGTATGCTTTATGATCAGTCTATCACTGTATTACGGAATAGCTGGAAAAATGTGTGCAATACTGCGAAGGAAAATTTCTCATGTATCGGATCAGCGAGTAAATGTGATGAACTCCATCATTTCTGGAATCCGTGCCGTCAAGATGTACGCTTGGGAGTGGCCATTCATGGAAAGAGTGCAACAAATACGAAGGTAAAACTGGTGTAGCTTAACTCACGGACGTACACATAGACCCCAACCATGGTTTATTATCGCTTCGAAAATTCACGTGATATCTTCCCCTTAATGTTCTGCTCTTAAACATTTTGAGCTTAATAATTAACGAAGGGACTTAATTTTAATTTGAGGTATTTTTTATTCAAAAACGAGAAAATGCCAATGACATAGCTCCTTTAATCCCCGGATGTAAACGCAAACTTATACCCCAACCCCCCCCCCCCCCCAACCGTAGTACAACGGGGATGGGAGGGGGAGGGGGGGGGGAAGGTTACAACCTCCATTAAAAGATAGTCCGTGACGTGCTCTCGAGATAAGGTAAATATTATGTGTGTTATGGCGCTGCTCGAGATCTGTGACGTCATCCAAAATGGCGGCGCAATTGGATTTTGAAAAAAAAATCAATTTTTTCGGGACAATGCGAAAATTGTAAATAATTAACATTTTGCTGCTTTTGGTAGCAGTTTGTATTGTTAAAAAAAAACTGGTTTGACCTCATGCTACTTATGACGTGGAATCTCGTCACCAAAGTAACTGGTTCTCTTCAAACTTTACAAAAATGTGTCTCAAGGATAAACGAACATAAGAACAAATCCTTTGGACTAGTGAAGAAATCAAACTAAGAGGCCATTTCCGAGTTGCATTACGCCTCGTTGTCAAACCGAGGCTAGGTGCAAAACCTTTCGTATGAAAATGAGTTTTTGTTCAAATGCAAATAAAACTCATTTCCATATGAAAGGTTTTGCACCTAGCCTCGCTTTGACAACGAGGCATAACGTAAGTCGGAAATGGCCCATTCAGTGCCACCACCAGTGACTTGCTATTTAGTGCACCAACCGAAAAGCTGGTCTGGCAAGTTTTTTGAATAGTCATTCAACGTTAGCTTTCCGTCAATAGACCATTTTACAGTTGTCTTCTTAGTATCCTGGCCTTTGAGTGAAAGCGAGGCTCAAGTTGACATTGTTTTGATACAGACCTTGGAGCTTTTCAGATGTAAATTTACCTAGTTAGCATGAGAAAAGCGCTATTAACATATGGAAGGCAGATAGGTTTGTATCAAAGCAAGGTCACCTCCAGCCTCGCCTCCACTCAAAGGCAAGGTTACCAAGCACACAACTGTAAAATTGACTATTAACAACTGCACCAATTTACAATCCTATTCAACAGCGTTTCCAGTCTCTCTCCTGCCGTGCAAGTCCCATTGTTCCACCTAGCTGAACTCTGTCCGGATTCTTATAAAGAACGAAAATTAAGGATGTCTGTTTTTCGTTTCTTGCAGGATAGAAATCACACTGATCAGATGGAAAACGGGAATACTGGCAACCTTTGCGTCTTTGTGGTTCTCTTCCCATCAAATCGCTGCTTTCATTTCATTGATTACGCTAGTAGCCATGGGAACAGAGCTGAACTCTTACAATACCTTCATGATCTTATCACTGGTCAGTGCACTGAGATCGACAGTCTCGTGGAATATTGCACAGCCTGTGAATTTATTGGCTGACTTTGCTGTAGCTCTGTCTCGCATCCAGGGTATTCTCGAATTTGAGAATGACAATATTCACAAATATCTACAAGACACCTTCGCTAATGTGAAAAGCACAAATGATGACTCTAGTGAGGATCAGCTTAAACATAAGGATAAAAATTGCTTTGATGACTTCGCTGGATCGAAAACTCACACTGACCAAGATTATGCTTTATTACTGAAAAATGTTGTCTGTAGTTGGACTGGCAATTGGAATAAGCTAACTTTGAAATCTTTCTCTTTAACGATTCAAACAGGTGATTTTATAGTTATCACTGGCCCTGTCGGTTGCGGTAAGTCGTCCCTACTATACGCCATTTTAAGGGAAATTTCACTTTTTGCTGGCAGCATATCGCATCAAGGTAAAATTGCCTGGGTCAGCCAGCAGCCCTGGGTGTTTTATGGTACCATGAGAGACAACATTTTGTTTGGCGAGCAGTTCGATCTAGACAGGTACCGTATGACTTTAGAAGCATGCGACTTATACAAAGACTTGCAAAGGCTCCCGGATGGTGACCTGACGCGCGTAGGAGAGCGAGGAATAGTTTTGAGTGGTGGCCAGCGGGCTCGTGTTGAATTGGCACGCGCAGTATATTCCAATGCCGATATGTATCTTTTGGATGATCCGTTAAGTGCTGTAGACACAAAAGTCGGACAACATATTTTCAAAAGTTGTATCTGCGGGTTACTGCGCGGAAAAACTCGACTGATGATCACACACAACCTTCAGGTTCTCCGAGATGCCGAAAACATTGTAGTTATGAAAGACGGATCTATTTCAGTGAGAGGGAGTTTTAAATCACTGTGTGAATCTGACTTAGGGCTAAGCAGCATAGAGAATTGCACTGCTAAGAAAGAAACTTCTAACATATTAAAGGAAAGGCCCTACATGCAAGAAAAATCCGCCAGTGAAACAACTCTAGACGAAGAATTTGCCGGTCTGGAAAACACTGAGGAAGATCGTGCAGTCGGATCTATCTCCTTGAAATTGTACTGGCATTACCTACAAGCTGGAATGTCTGCCATTTTAGCTGGATTTTTCTTCATATTTATTCTCTTCGTTCAAGGTTGGTTGGTAATCTTTCCTTGTTTGAATATGTTGTGTTCAGCAACCCTTAACTCTTTGCCGTGTGCATATTTTACTACAATTGACTCAGTCGTCACCCCTTATTTTTAATCTTGCCATTTTCGCTGAAATAGGTTGTATATCCAGTTAGCACCACAGGAGGCCAATGGTCACAACATGAATCCTCATCGACAGAAATATAAGGATTTGTATGGGATTTTATCGTGAGTTTGATAAAATATCAAAATTATACATCAACAGCCATCGAAAATTTCATATCTCATTAAATGTGCTATTGCCAAAGTCTATGATCACGGGATTGAACCGCATCCCGTTTGTGTTCGCCAAGACGACATTATTATGCAAATATCATTATGCAAATATGCAAAGATCGACTCTGATTTCTCTCCGCATTGCCTGAGGGATGATGATGGCCTCCTCTTGAAATAGCAACCCCTCAGCTTCATGAATCTCCTCTTCACAGTGCCAGAATGGGCGAACTTCCATCGGGAGCAAATGTCTGTGTTGTGACCATCCCTCACGGATGACACGGGGTAACATTTGAAGAGTATTGTCCTGGGCCATCGCTGCTTACAGTTCAATGAGTTTCTGATCACCCAGGGATACTCGAAACTGAATTTGGCTCTCATTAAACTTGACACTCTTCAACCTGGCTCCTTTCATCACTTTCTTCACAATTTGATCGTGATCTTTGTCATCTTCGCCTGCTATATGTCATCTATGATGCGGTGAACACCTGGGATGTCTCTTTTTGATGCATTTTACTGCCAGAGAGCAAGTCATACTCTCATATGTTCCAGTTTAAATATATATATATATATATATATATATATATATATATATATATATATATATATATATATATATATATATACGGCTTATGGGCTTTATGGCTTTTAAACGCCATTTTAGCGAGTTTTGATTAAGTGCCTGACTCTTAGCAGAAAACCAAAACTAGCTCGCTAAAATCCCATTTAGAAACCATAAAGCCATCATAAACAACAGTCAGACGTCATTTTATAATATTAAAATATAACACGTAAATGGCTGTTTATTTATTATTTTGATGTTTTATCAAAATCCCATACAAATCCTGTGCTGTATTGTATTAGCAGATGATGTTTTCGTTCTCTTTTTTTAATTATCTTCTGCGCTGTAAGGATCTCTCATAGTTCCCGATTGGTGGCTTCTGCATTTGACCAGTGGATCACATGATCGTCAACATCAAATCGAGGACCTCTTCATATATGGCTATCTTGTTGGTGGAGCCTTCCTACTTTCAGTTATCAGAGCAGCCGTGTTCTTGAACGCATTGATATGTTCTTCCATGAACCTTCACATCTCCATGCTGTCGGCGGTATTAAAAGCTCCCGTTTTGTTTTTCGACACCAACCCAGTTGGACGAGTACTAAACAGGTTTTCTCGAGATATAGGTATCATGGAGGAGTTACTGCCGGATGCATTCCTCGATGCTTTACAATTAGTTCTCTTCTGCAGTGCCGCGGTTGTTCTTCAATCTATCCTGAACCCATGGATTATCCTACCAGCTTTCCCGCTCATGGTTGTTTTTGCTTTGTTTGGGCGTTATTACCTCAAGTCATCACGTGACCTAAGGCGGCTGGAAGGAGTCAACCGAAGTCCAGTGCTGTCTCACTTTGGTGACACGTTGGAAGGATTAGCCACTATTCGAGCTTATAAAAAGGAAGATGCATTTATCGAAGCATTGTACAGGTTTGGATTTATTTGCCTGTCCTACATTTTGCTTAGTGTTATTCCGCGTTTAAGGGGCAAATGTCAAGTTGATTTTAAATTTGCTGTTTTTTGGGGAAAAAAAATAAAAATATTTGACTTAAAGCCTATATGGTTATACACAAAATGTTTCTAGAAAGTCGAGAGGAAAATTTGTTTCTCACAGGAAGAACAAAACATAACAATTTTTTTAAATGATTTATCTAAGACACAACAGAAGAACTAATACATAGTGACATTGCCTCGATCTTTATTCTATATTTCCCGAGGCGTGACCAGCTATTTTGCAAGGTGGGAGGGGACGGGGAACGTTCAGGAAATCAAATGTCCTAAAGTGAAGTGTCATTTAGACGTAAAATATGACCTTATTTCTTTTTTAACGTTATCACATTGAAATGGTCTGCCCTTTCTCGATTTCAGTATGTAAAGATTATGTTCTCAATTCTTATTAATATGTCTTGTGCCTTCTGATGGAGTGACGCTTCTTAATTATAGGCCTCTCCGAAAAATACCATAATAATCTTTTATGTGCAGGCTCAGCCTCACCGGGGTGTAATTATTCAAGTCTCCTTTGTTAGAATGGCACAATGGAATTCAGAGTACATGTAGGAACGCTAGGCTGTAACATTGTGAGTTCGTATACAAATGTGCACCGTATGCAAATTTTCAAGACGTTGAAGCATAGCACGTGCAGTTCGTGCTGAAAACAAAAGAAATTGGAAAAATCAGGCTTACATCAAGTACCACCCAAACCTGCACTTTAAAGAGTATTATGGTATTTTTCATAGTTTCTGGAGTGGGGAATTACTCCTTGCTATTTTAACACTTAAAGGGCCACAGTCCCGCCAAACAAAATTTCGCTTACGTTATTTCCACGTTATATCGCCAAATGCCACCAAATAAACGACATAATTGGAATAAAAGGTTCTTTACAGCAAACCAAAAGCAGTAGTTTGGAGATAAAGTGCAGGATTGCAAGGATTGAAGTGGATTACAGTTCATGAAATTTGATTTGTTGACAGGCGGGCAAGAAATCAAACTTGCCATTCTTGTGAAATTTTGACCTTTATGACCGTTATTTTGTCTGTTTAGTACATATTTCTTTGCTTCTATTACTTTTGGTGATGGTTTCTTCCAATTTCAAGATAATAACGTAAGCGTAAAGCAAGCTCCTGGCCGTAGTCAAGAAAACACGATGTTTCAGCCGGGACAGTGTCATGTTAACTTTAAGGGTACTCCAAACCATCGAGGGTCAAAACTTGCAAAAAAAAAAAAAAAAAAAAAAAAATTCTTCGACCGAAATAAAGATAAGCGTTTAGTCTAACATATCCAAAAAGAAAATCTTAAATGGGTGAAAGTTTATTTAAGAAAATGCATTTATAAATCTCCAAAATGAATAGGTACCTCCGGGAATTTTTCATGGCATTTTTAAAAGCAGCAATCCGGCTTTATCAACTTTAACCCTTGCGGCAATAAACCAAATTTGTCCGAAATTGGGTTTAAAACTGAATTTGCGTTGAACTTGTGTTCGCTCGTCGGATATTTTTTGGTGTATTTTGTTGCGCGCGTACTTCAGCGATTTTAAACGTGTAGTTGACGCGAAGGGATGCTGCTGATTTATTGGCACGTGGTGTTGTATATTAGGTGATATATGTTTTGTGGAGGCGCAGTTTTGTTTAAGAAACTTTACGAGCGAAAGTCTCGAAATTTTTTGACACTGGATTCCCATACAAACACTGCATTTGGCAACATGTTTGCCCTGATTGCCCATGATGCCCAAACAAGCGCAAAGTCCTTTATTTGTTGTTCCAACACATTTTAATTTCTTTTCATCAGGTATCAAGATAATCACAATGAAGCCTGGTTTACCATTTTTTCCGTGGTCAGATGGCTAGCACTACGCCTGGACTTGATTTGCGTTATTTTTGTGACGTTTGTTGTTTTCCTTGCAATCGCTACCCAGTCAGGAACAGGTAAATTGTGTGACAAACTCGTTTCCAGGGCGCTATCCGCTTTCAAAATGGCGTATTTTATTGCGTAAAGCGCAAAAAAAAAACAAGCCTTCATAGACGGTTGAATGGTTAAATGGGTACAAGACTAGAAATTGATAAAATTAAGGTGTCCGAACACAGTTTCGCGGACGGTCAGCAATTCGCGTGACTGCGCGGGTTTTTAGAAAGAATGTGAGACAGTTCCATTTTGCAAAAAATGCCGTTACACAAACGTCAATTTCTCAAAATCCACTCATTAAAATTTCATAAAATTTGGCAGAATTCTTACTTTTATCGCATTTCAAATAATGAGAACTTTAAAATAGAAGTCTAACAAAGGAATTCTGTGACACGATCAATATCAACTGGGCAGCTATGTTCTTGTTTATTTCAAAAACCGTTTGGTCGAGTCAATTTTAAACAAAAAGAATTATTTATTGAAATCTGTGTGCAAATTCATGAGAAAATCTAATGACTGGATTTTACGTAAACTATATAAAAGTGAAATTCTAGGGTTGTTTTCAATCATACACGTTGCCATGGAAACAGTCCAAAGCGCAAATTGTAGCCGTTATTTTAGCCTGTTCCAGGCGTTCAGATAGTGGGGAAAGCGCGAATAGTTGGGGAAGGCGCAAAGAAAAGCGAGCGAACAAATTGCGGGAGGCGAGGCGAGGGAACGCCTGTAAACATTCTTAACAAAATGTCCTTCCGCCCACTTTTAGACCGCCAACTCAGTTGTCAATCATCTGTCAATTAAAATAGGATTAGATTTCCTGGGATTAGATTTGGTGTAATAAAGAGTGACAGGCCTACACGACTACCTCGCGAGTGTTCTAGCCATTTTATATTTAAGCTCGCAAAATGATGCTTCATATATTTGTAGCGGGTATATGGAGAATTCGAGGTGACTGAATTAAAAGCCTTCTAAACTCACAAAATAATACAGACTGTAGTCTCGAGGTCATTTGTGTTTTTAAGCTGTCTGCTAGTTTTGACCTCTTTGTCGGGGCGTCTGTTTCATAGCGATGTTCATCGTGGCATCTGTTAGAATAGCTCTGCAGTAAAACCTTTAACATTGCATGTAGGCTTAGAGCAAGCTTCGATTTGGAGGTCATTTTGAAATTATGCTGTATTCTCGGCGGTTTTCTTCAACTCTGGTTTCTTCAACTTGGCGGCTTTCTTCAGTCTGGAGCTCTGGAGCTCTGTTCAATCGGCGACTTTCTTTAGTTTTGTTTGGCCTTTTGCTGTGCTCATGTAGCCATTTTCTAGTAGAAGTTAACCAATAATGTAAGGTTTTTCACTCTCTCTGAATCTCTTAGGTAGTCGGATCTATTAGTTTGAAATTATCGACCGTCAATGGTTTCTTGCAATTAGTTGCAAATATGTTGGTCCGAATTTTCAGAGATAATTGCAGCTTTTTATTAAGCTATGCAATGTTTCATAGAGAGTATAAATCAAGTGCATTTCAGTCACTGCTCCGCTTTGTAGTTGAGAATTGACGGTTTTTCCGGAGCTGTAATCTGTTTTTCTCCATTGTCATTTGTGCAGTAGTCGGTTCTTCTCACTGCATTGTAATGAGTTTCACAGTCTAGCGACTGTTTTGTTTATGCCTCGATGAAAGCTGTCTTTCCTCCGCCATATCACATTTCTCATCAGCACTCGAGTGTTGACAAAGTGTCATAATTGACCAATCAGAGGGTATACCGGATCCCGGTATACCGGAACAACCTTTTGCTAAGAATGTTTACAGGCGTTCTTTCGCCTCCTCTCCCCAGCCTTCCCGCAATTTTTTCGCTCGCTTTTCTTCGCGCCTTCCCCAACTATTCGCGCCTTCCCCAACTATTCGCGCTTTCCCCACTATCTGAACGCCTGGAACAGGCTACCGTTATTTTAAATCTTCCATAACTTTATTTTCCTTTTGCCAAGTTTCAGCTTCTAAGCTGCAACCTTTCTCGCATAATGCCCTAACGAATGACATATACTCACAACCTATCAAAACTGTGTTCGGCCACCTTAAGAATTTTGTTATCTGTCCAAAACTAAAAAAAAACTGAACATCTGTCTTCGTAAAATTATCCTTACAAATTGAATGAACTTCATTCCAAATGTCAATATCAAGCCAGGTTATTCTCGAACCAACTAAATTAATTTTGTGCAGTTTTTTCAGCTTCTTTTCCTTAGCCAGATATATCATTCTGCTAAAAGTCCGAGTCCCATCCCGGACCATGCGTAAAAGGTATAAGGCGAACAATAACTCTCCACCCACCAACGTGCCTTGGAGCTGACGCCATTGCTGTTTGTTGTTGGCATTTTCACGTGATGCTGCGGTTTTTCTCCCTCGACAAAAAACAAAATGTTTAAATTTCCCCTCGGACGTACACGCAAACTTATACCCCCACCGTGGTACAGGTGAGGGGGTGAGGGGGTGGGGGGGGGGGGGGGGCTGTTGTTGCAAAACCCTCCCTTGGGTTTTTACTTCTAATAGATACAGGATAATATAATTAGAGGTGCAAAACAGGGTATAATTAAATATTTCTCTGTTTCTGCAGCATTTTATAGGGTAACCGTGTAATTTTTTGAGGACCCTTTTGTAGACCACGTGTAAATGAAGAAGGCTTCCTCTTTAAATATTAAAGTTATTATTATTATTATTATTATTATTATTATTTGTATGTTTTTCACCGAAATAAAAGGTGAAAGACACGCATTTTTATTCAAACATGGCTTGACCTCATGCTACTTATGACATCATATCCCGTAAGCATAGCAACCGATTGACGTTACACTTTACCAAAATGTATCTCGAGCATAGATAAACAGCTACTGTAAACGGCATGAGCTAATGTATGCTTTTGGAAAAAAAATCGGAGGAAAAACTAAAGGTGGAGGGGTGGTATCCACTCAATTAACTAATTTATTTATTTATTTATTTATTTCAGTTTACGGTGTACGTAAAACAACTTAATTGCCATATGTGTATTTCATATTTCATTTCTAGGGATCACGGCCTTGTCCATTGTATACGCCCTTCAACTTGCTGTAGACACTTCTCAATATGGCGTCCAAAAGTGCTCAGAAGTTGAAAATTACATGACGTCAGTTGAGCGTGTAATTGCATACGCTGACATGGAACAAGCGCCTGGGTACGAGAATCATCAACAACCTCCAGAAACCTGGCCACAGCACGGTCAAGTAAGCCTGAAAGGACTGGGACTAGTGTACTACCAGGGTGGGCCAAAAATACTTAAAGATGTTACTTTTACTGTTGATTCACACGAGAAGATTGGAATTGTTGGTCGCACAGGAGCCGGGAAGTCGTCATTAGTTGCAGCCCTCTTTCGCATGCCTCAACCTACTGGTGACGTCATCATTGATGATATTAATATCGGCGATATTAACATTCAAAGCTCTCGCCGAGCCATGGCAGTCATTACCCAAAATCCAGTTCTGTTTACCGGCACACTGCGCATGAACTTGGATCCTTTTGAGGAGTACGAAGACGAGCAAATCTGGGAAGCATTAGAGGCGGCTAGTTTGAAAGCCACGGTGAAAACGTTACCAAGACAACTGAGCGAGGAGGTTAAAGAATGTGGAGGCAATTTCAGCATCGGAGAAAGGCAACTTCTGTGTCTGGCTCGTGCGTTATTAAAGAAAAACAAAATTATTGTAATGGATGAGGCAACGGCAAACGTCGATCACAAGACGGATCAATTAATCCAGGAAACAGTTCGTACAAAATTTGAGCACTGCACTGTGATTACAATTGCACATCGGTTGAACACTATCATGGATTATGATCGAGTTTTGGTTCTTGAACATGGACGACTTGTCGAGTATGACAAACCTGGAGATTTACTACAAAATAAAGAAGGACAATTTTCTAGGCTTTGCCGTGGCTATGACGACAACACCCATGAATTTTAACTGCTTATCGATTGAACACTGTCGGATTATGATATAACTTTAATTTTATCCTCGAAAACAAAAAATAGCTGAAACCTGAAATTTTATCGCAAAGGAAATAACATCTATCGTAAACTTTCTGTCACGAACGCAATGAGAAAACTGATGAAATTATTGTAGTTAACAGTTTGTTGTTGACATTCCCAACGGACTCAATTCGTTTTCTAATAAATGATGGGACTTCGTTAGCAAATGATGTATCACGAAACTCTAAGCCATATTTTACAAAATGCCCGCTATTTATTGCCTTGCCTTTGTTTTGTCCGCGCGATTAATTCTTTCCTTTATCATTTTTCATTTTTCTTTTTCCTTTTGCCTTACACTGTAGCCGCTTGCAATGTCCGTTGTACTGGGATAATGTAATACTGTAGATTACTATAAATAGTCGTTGTGCATCCGTATTTTGTAAAAAGCTTAGCAACTTCTTGTCCGTAAATAAGTTATGTAAACAGACAGTTACTGTATTTATAATTGCCACTGTTTCAAGTATTTAATCGCGTTCGAAGAACGCAATCCTAATTTCGTGTTGGAGTCAAATTTGAGATTTTTTGGTAGACGGTCTTCCAAATGGCCGCCCCTATTGGTCTTTTTCAGGGGCTCATTTCCGCCGGAAATTCCATCGAACGCATCTCCATAATCTGTGATTACTACTAGTATATATAGATAGGCTGAGCCTAACAGCGTAGACCTCTGAACAGAAAGCCGATGATAAGCTTAACTAAGGTGAAAGGTCGGAAGCACAAGAATTAAGTTTCACGACTGGGCTATTATTTTTCAATTTTAGCAATTCTGCATAGTACATTTAGACCGTACAAAGGTTCACAAAACAACTTTATCTCGGTCTAGAATAACTAGTTTAATTTACTAATTTCCGAATAAAATACACCTGTTGCGTATCAAAACTTGCCCGAGAAACTGATTTGGAAAAATACACAAATATATTTGCATAAGCGACGCGAGTGAAGATAGAACTATAAAATCCAAGTCTTGTTTTGTTTACATAAAATCGCTTTTCAACCTATGTAATGAATGAACAAACACATAAAAATGGACAACACAATCGTCTTTCGAAAAAAAAAAAAATATTCAAATCTCCATAAGTTTATGTTTAAAAGCAAAACGCGTACCAGTTATAGGGCATCGAGGCCGAGCTGTCTTCGATGAAATTCAAGAAATCAATACAACTGAATTTAAGCACGTTTTATAAACAATTCTCTTTAACTAACAAGAACTCGAAGAAAAAGTCAATCACAGATTGATTTTAACATAAATTCCGATCAAAATGTGATTTGTTTTACCTTTAAGTCCCTCGACTGCTTGGAAATTCTTTAAATCTCCGCTTCTTTGGTTCTGAAATCCGTAATAAAAACAAACATCTCCCCGCATCGCTCCCGCATTGATAAAAACGTATGAAGTCCCTCGAAACAAGATTTTATCCCTGAAAGCTCTTCTTTTTCCACTAAAGCGGCTTCTGAGTATCCCTTAATTAGTCTCCCTGTCTTGAGTAGCAAACCTCGAAAAATGCAGGGAAATAACGACTTTACTTCTCCGCTAAACACAACGAAAGAGTGTTTACCGAGCTGGCGGCTGTCTAACCGCGCGAAAAACAACCCTCGCTTTGCTTTCAAAATTGCTAAGATCCTGGATGTTACGCGACGTCATACGCGCCCGCGAATTGGCCCTGTCCAACGCACGGACACACATGCACAGACGCCGCCCGCGAAACATTCCGCTGTCCATGACCATGAAAAATATCGGGCATGGGTTCTATGAGTATGGAGCTTCACGAGCGGGCCTTCGAATAACAGTTGAAGAATGGCCGTTTTTTTATGCTACAGACGTCTAAGACGTCCAGACGAATTAAACATCTGACTGTTAAGTGCGTCTAGTATAAATTTGAAATATGTGATTTTCGTAAAAATTAAACTAGATTCTGGCCACCAAAAGGCTACAAACGGACCTGAATAAACCGTAATCCGGCTAAACAGAGGTCAACAGACGTAAGCTTAAATAGAAGTCAAATTCAACAAAATGTTCAAGATAGGTAAAATTAACCTCGTCCAGGCATCTAAAGAATGTAGAAAGAACATAATTTAAAAGCAGAAACCAAAAGTGACGTGACTAAAGTCGAACTTTCTCCAAATCTCGAGCCTTCCAGCATTGCTAAGGCAAGCGATAGTATCATCCTTTGTGCCAGCGACGTGGACCGAAAGTAATCTATTACATCACATTAGAGATGGATGGAGTGACAGTTAACGACAATGTTACTGTTTTGGCGAAATACTCAGCGTCTTGCACAGAAGTAGTTTCCATGTGCTTTAACAGTAACATCCTTTATCTGTCGGCACAAGGGCAATCCAGGTGGAATCATAGCTATTGCAATGCCAACACTCGAGGAGACTATTATCCTACGGAAAGGAACTGTCGAATGTAGTGAAAGCGCACACGTGACCTCGTACCTCGGTGGTGTAGTTTATGTGGACATCGGAAGCCTGTAAATAAAGACGAAGATCCGTGGTGAGGAGGCCGTAGTTTTTGCTGGCACAGGAATGGAAGGAAATTCAAATGGAAAGGGAGACCAAGCATCATTTGCGCAACCTATGGGCATATGTGTTGAGCTCGATAAGAACATATTCATTACCGATGCTCAAACTGGCTCTGTCAAGCTAATTACCTCAATAAAAGGCATTGTAAACTACCCTGGTCATCTCGGACTCCTGTACAAAGCCTTGTCTGTTCATATGAGTTGCAAAATAACGTACAATTAGACAATATGATGCTTTTGGTAGCATTTTATGTTGTTTTTTTTTCACCGAATAAAGGTGAAAAACACGCATTTTTGTTAAAAAATGGCTTGACCTCATGCTACTTATGACGTCATATCTCGTTACCATAGGAACCGGTTGTTGTCCAAAATATGTCAACGTTAAACGAACGGCTATTGAAGACGGCATGTGCTAATCTTAAATGGTCTTGAAAAATCGGAGAAAAACCTTAAGGGTGGGTTGTCATCCACGCCCAGTCCCTCTTGTACGTCCGAGGATTAAGGCAATGAGGCAATTAAATAGACGGGAAAAAGACCTCATGATTGAGTGGGCGACAACCAATGGAAAAGCTGTACGACAGAGAATTGCGAGGCAAGAAACCACCATGTTCGAGGCCGGAACATTGTCATTAAACATGTACAGAACGTCAGACTATCCGAAAGATAAAGTCCCATTCAACCCTAAACACAGTCGAAAAGCAGCCTGTTGCTTCTGCTACGACTGCTACGCCTTCTATGTCACACGAGGCCATTGAAGAGGGTCAAGCAGTAGAGAAAGCTGAGGTATAAAGAAGAGGAGGAAGAGTACGACACTGATTCATATTCTAACCATCCTACGGCGAACAATGACGAGAGGGTCTGAATGAATGTACCTCGATAACACTTACTGTTTGCACTCTCTAACATAAAACAATTAAATTTTAGGCATTTTAACACTAACAGCAAAACAATTCACTGTAACAGTAAATTTCATCCAGATAGAAACAAAAACGGCCCCAATGATTGTCTGAAACGTCTAAGTCGTAATCCCTGAAAGTGTCCACTGCCGCTTACGGGGAACGCCCGCTTACGGGAATCACGATCTCATCTTGGAATATGTTAGAAAAGCTATAAATAAATGTAGAAGAAAGTCCAGTCTACACAACTACCAGCAGACCGAAAGATAATCACATATTAACGTCGGTGCCCCGCTGTCTGGAAACATACAAGGCTTTCTTTCATTTTCCCGAACACTATGACCCGCAACGGAGATTTCTTAGAAAATCAATGAACCCGAGAAATCAACCAACGATATTGACTACAGTTTAATTGTATACTGACGGCGTATCAAGGGCATCCAATTTAGTTTTGGCACGACTGAAAACGTACCTCATAAATAACAAATTTAAAAAGGTATTTAATATGATGGACCAATAAAAACAGAGGTTCGTGTTCGAATGGTATATAGCTTGAATGCGGCTAACGAACAGCTCAGACTGAAGTCGTAAAGACAGCGACAACACCTGTTATTCAAAGGTAAGTTGTGCTACTCGAAAGGTTTGCGTAATTGAGGAGCTAAAGTGAAGAGTATTTAGATATTAACCGATACAAAGGAACCTGATAATCGATTCTAGCATGTTTGCGCTTTACCGTCTACCCGTGTCGTGCCTGTAGCAGCCTTAAAAGTTTTATGTAGTTATATAATAAACAAATGCCTTTCCACAATCTGAAAGAAAGACTACTCATTCTCCTTCGTCCATTTAGGCTTGTCTGCACGCAACGCAAGCTTACTGTAGCGTAAGAGCAAGCAAAAGCACAAAAACGCGGTTACAAACTGGCGCGACGCAAGCTTACGCGCAAGGGTAAACGCTGTTTTTTTTTTTTTTTTTTTTTTTTTCGATAACTCACTTTTCTGTACAGTCAGTGCTCGGATGAAAGTACGGTATAGAAATATCATTACTGATTCAGAATTAGGGATTTATTTATGTATTCGGTTGGGTTTGCAAAGTTATTTCGAAGTTATATATTTGCATGTGGAGGGATTCAGTTAGTGTGACGGTGTGATTGAAATTTTAATTTTCGGTCTCTCGTTTTCGTTCTCGGTTTTTGAATCTACTCACTTTTTGTCACAGTGGCGATTTTTTGTCGCCGTGACGGGAGAAAGAAACAGGACGTGCGTCCCAATTGATATCAACCCCCCATGGAGACCAGACCACAACACCGGGGACATACGTCCCCTACTCTTTTTCGAACAGTGATGTGGGTTCTTTTACGTCCCCTACTATTTTAATGTCAGAAGGCGTAGGAGACAAGGCCAACGGCTTAACGTCACCGCCCAATGACGCTTTCATCTGAACTGAGACAAGGTGTTTGAGCACAGACAGCATGATCTTACCAGTTATTTAAAGACCCTGGTTTTCGCATGTTCAGTAGTTGTGATAAGTGTAAACAAGCCTTAAGGTCGCGGGCGAAGTGCGACGAAGTGCGACGGCTGATACCGAAAATGCGCAAAATATTCACGAACAGGCTCTGTAATGTTTCTGCATTCTCTACTTGCACAAATCCCATAATACACCTTTTTTACCCCCCAAAATTTTGCATAATCATTGTTTGCAATTTTTTTTTTTTTGGGGGGGGGGGGGGGGGGTAGAAGCGGTGTATTATGGTATTGTGCAAGTAGAGAATCAATAATTACACGTGCAAAGCGCTGTCTGATAAAATACGCTATTTTTCAACGCATTAATTGTCCTTTCTACATGTAGTGTTGACAACAGCCCGTGGATTAAAATTAGCAAAATTACCATAAATATATATTTTTTGCATTCGTGTTTGCTCGGGAAGCCTTCGGAAGCGTAAAACAAGCAATTTTGTGTCCAAGAATTAAGCGCGGATAGAGAATTTCATGACTTGACACTGTAGGGAGGTAAACTAGGTGTATTATAGATTGTCATATCTGAAACAAAATATTTAATTAGGCTTTCAAAGGGAAGATATGAGGCTTTAAATTCTAACATGGCCAATTTTACTCATTTAAAAGCTAATAACATTTAATGAAAGTTGAAATAAAAAAATATCGGAGTCAGATATGACATAATAGACGTTTTGAGGGATCAGTGAGTGGTGAAATCAATTAACTTGCTTTGTGTTCTTTTCGAGGAGCAAACTTGGACACAAAACCACGTTTGAAAAAAAAATAACTTTAGTGGCTTACAGCATTGCCGCAAAGCGCGATCTCTTCAATAAAAAAAAAACAGTCCTTATGCACCTCCATTATTCGCCAATATCTCCATTAAATTTTAGCGAAATTGGCTTTCAAACGTTCACGATACAACGTTTTTCAAAGTGACATCCCTGCTAAAATTTTGCCTTATGAATTTATTCATGGAAAGGTATCCCCCGCAACCTTAATGGAGACATGTTTCTGAAGAAGTTGACTGAGCCGGTTCAGTAAAGGGTGGTGACATCCCCTTCTCTATTACCAAATTCGTCTTCGCATGAAAGAAAATACGGCTTCATGAGGAAATTTAATCCTTGTGGTCATAGATGGTGATTTAATCACATTAGTAATTAATTAATTAGTATTTTTTTCTGGTTTTCTTTCAATTTGCTAACAGTTTTTGACACTGAAAGCAGTTAATGACGCTTCGGCTGAAGACGCCTAGTGCGTTGTTGAGGTGTGTTTGGAATGCTAGAACTTAATTCTAGTAATAATTGTATGGGGTAGTACTTACAGTCGAAGCTTTATGTGTCGTTTCATGAAGGGTATACAACTTCGGTGCGGCTTGCTTATAGCTCAGACTGAACTCTTAAAGACAGCTATAAAGGTAAGCTATGCTGAAGTATTCGAGACTGAGGAGCTATAGAGTGAGGCTTGATTAGATATTAACACAAGGGACTCAGCGAAACCAAACCTGCGGACCGATTCTAGCATCAGTTTGCGCTATACCGTCTAACCGTGAAGTCACTGATTTTTATAATTCTTCAGTTCAATTTTGGCGATTTTATTCTACCATTTTAGCTTGAAATATTTATGCATCTAATAATTACAGGGATGCCTGCTATGACTGAATTATTCTACACTGCTAATCAGTACCGTCCAAAAATGTGTTGCGTTTTGGATCAAGTGAAATATGGAAATGATCCGAGAAGGCAATAGATTCATTGAAGCATTCATTTCAGATAGCAAAGCCTTCTCAGCGTATTTTTTATTGTGCTTATCGGCTTCAGCAAGGGCCATCATTAGAGTGCTTGATCTCACGTACCGAATCCACGATGCCGGTTTGCGCGTTAGAAAACAGGAATAAAGAGAAATTGTGTAGAATGCAATTTTTTGCCCCAAGGCTTCGGCACTGATTGATGTCGCATATCTATTTAAATCAGGAATGCACTGTAACCGGCTCAATGAACGTTTTCGAATCAAAAACATGTCTCCAGGATCCAGAGGCCATGAACATAGCTATTTCAGGATTTATATTTTAAACACGAGAGAGAACGAAACAGTTTGAAGAGGATTTATTAACTGATTTACAGAGTTATAAGAAAAACAAAAAAAAAATGTTAATGATGAGCTTAACCGGTCTCAGGATTCGGGTAATTCTTTTATTTACCTAAATCTCCGTGGGAGTTGCAAGAAGAACTACCCTAAGAATGCAGACCAAAAACCTCAAGCTATTGAGGGCTGGGTTGCGCGGTCAATACCTCATTATGTTCCCAATAATAACAGATAAATTTTCGCGGGAGCTTTAATCTTATTTCACTTTTTCTCGCCCATTGTTTAAGGGGCCGTCGACATATTCCCCTGTTCCCCGCTTAACGAACCCCCCCCCCCCCCCCCTTAACGTTCACTTATGATTTTACTCTCCCGTATTGTTTATATTGAGCCACCGAGTTTGTACACGTGTGCCTTTTTTTTTATATTGCATTCGCTGTATAATAAAGATATTGAAAAGAACATATATTAAATCAATCGAAGCTTTGTCTTCCGAGGAACGGAAGAAGATGACGAAGAAATTGTTTCGTGGATTTTATGTGACAATTGTGAGGCGTGGTACCACTGTAATTGCGTACCAAATACACACAACTTACCAAGTGAGGACGAATTCATAGAGGAAATCAGCTTGGTTTGCCATCTATGCATTAATAATTACTAAAATGAGTTTTTCATCAAGGCATTTCAGCTACAATATTGTCGTTTAAGTCTTTCTTGTGTGTTGAAACTGAATAGCTTAAGTGTCAAAAAATTGGTCGACTTTCGACCGCGCGTTTCCAAAACAGTTATTATAAAGGAATCGGACGATAAATCATACCATGTAAACTAAGCGAGGTGGCCACTAACCAGCAACTGACGACAAAACAATTCCCCTTCGGAACCCCTCGATAATAATACAATAATAATACCATCAATTTCGGGTAGGAAAGTTTAGAAAACAAAATTCAATGCCATTGCAACACACTTTATTCTCAACATGGATATATATGTGTAGTAAATGAAAAATGTCAAAAAATACAAACAAAATACAAACAAATACAAGTCCAGCTAAATTCTCCAAATGTCTACTTCGTGAGGCAACGTGTGATCAGCAGGCATAAAATGTTTGGTTTTTAAAATTACGAAAATATAACAAAACGCTATAAAAGAAATTTTAAAACACTCAACTGTTCCGTGTTAAAAATGTTTCTTTAAATAATAGCGTTCAGCTGTGGCCTTAATTTTACGTTTTCTGACAAACCAAGATCCGTTAACAATTACACGCGTTCTGCGCCCAAAATTGAGCCCGCTTTTTCACAGACAAAATCAATAAGTGTTGCGAACGAATGTACATCGCTTGCAGTCGTTGTGAATCCTTTTCCACTGACATTTTCTGGGGCGATATGTGGATATACGGATATGAATCGCGTTAGCTTTTCTGTTCTGTCAGCGACAATGCTCTCCTTGACCTCGGTAAATCAATTTTTGTGCTATTGCCAAAGTCTATGATCACGGGATTGAACCGCATCCCGTATGTGTTCGCCAAGACGACATTATTATGCACGAGGGCGAAGATCAGAGCGCTAGATGTAGCGGGCAATTTACTTCTCAGCTGTCTGCTGTAAAGTAACTGAACTTGGGAAAAGTCAGTGCCGGTGAAAGGGGGGGCACGGTATTCCAAAGGGGCCAAATAAGGGTCGCGCCCTTCATCAGCAGCTTTCTTCAGCAAATCTTTCAGCGTTTGGACGAATCTTTCACTCTTTTCATTGGCCTGGGAGTAACAGGGGCTGTTTGGGTTTAATTTGATTCCCCACTCTTGAACAAAACGCTTGAAAACGGCACTGCTAAATGGCATGTTGTCAATAACCAGTTCCAAGGGGATGCCATGCCGCGAGCAAAAATGGACTTGAAATGCAAGATCAGGATAGCAGGAGTTTTATCCTCAAGAATGGGAATTTCGGGAAACTTCGAATAATAGTCAACGACGACTAAATAATCTTTACCTTTGAGAGTCATAATATCGGCTCCAACGTTCTCCCAGGGGCGTTCTGGGATGTCATGTGCATTCAATGGTTCTCTGACGTTGCTTGCTCGGTATCATAGGCATGTCGGGCACTGTGAAACCATCTCCTCAATGTCAGAGTTTATGCCAGGCCAGTATACCAAATGACGCACTCGGGTCTTGTGTTGTTTTATATTTCCTAGGTCTTTCTCGTTCAGAAGGACTCTGATTTCTCTCCGCATTGCCCGAGGGATGATAATGGCCTCCCCTCGAAATAGCAATCCCTCTGCTTCATGAATCTCCTCTTTACAGTGCCAGAATGGGCGAACTTCCATCGGGAGCAAATGTCTGTGTTGTGACCATCCCTCACGGATGACACGGGGTAACATTTGAAGAGTATTGTCCTGGGCCATCGCCGCTTACAGTTCAATGAGTTTCTGATCACCCAGGGATACTCGAAACTGAATTTGGCTCTCATTAAACTTGACACTCTTCAATCTGGCTCCTTCCATCACTTTCTTAACAATTTGATCGTGATCTTTGTCACTTTTGCCTGCTATATGCCAACTATATGATGCAGCGAACACCTGGGATGTCTCCAAATGTTTCATAGTTCCTCTTTTGAATAATTTCTCTAGCAGAGCAATATCCAAAAGGCATTTTTTGGAACCGTTTCCTACCCCATGGAGTGTTGAATGTGCACAGAAATTAAGACTGTTCCGTCAGCTTAACTTGCCAGTATGCATCACGTTGATCCAATACAGTAAACACCTTCTTTCCACCGAGTTTGGCCTGGACGTCCGCTGGGGTAGGTAGAGTAAAATGCTCTCTTTTAATGGCTTGATTGAGCGACTTAGGATCTAAACAGATTCTTTTCTCTCCATTTTTCTTCTTTGTGACCACCAGGTTGTTGACCCATTCAGTGGGAGAATCAACTGACCCGATAACACCTTTCTCCTCCAGCTGTACAAGAGTTTGTTTAGTTGGTCCCGTACTGAAAAAGGAAAATTTTGCGCTGGCTGTATCTTTGGCTCCACATCTGGTCTCACTTTGATGTTGTACTCTTTCTGAAACTCGCCCAGACGCACCTCTAAACACGTCGTGATAGTCTTGAAGAAACTTCTCTTTGGATAGCGGAGAATACTGTGCATGAAAACGTTGCTGAATTCTCTGCACCAAGTTGAGCGATTCACAGACTGATCTACCCAGGATGGACAGACCAGAGTCCACAACATAGAACTTCAATTTTCAAATTGGCGCGCTCCTATCTGATTATCAAGCATGACAAAACCAGAAGGTTTGATGGTGTTGTTTCCAAATGCAGTTAGTACAGCATGGGTAGGGAAAATTGTGGTTTCACCGATATCTTTAGCATTTATCACATTTGCGTCAGCGCCAGTGTCAAGTTTCATCTCCACCATCTTGCCATTTGCAACATTTACACTGACATTCCAGGCGTCTGATTTCTCAGTATTGATTCCACAAATGAACAAATCATCACGTGGGCCATCATCCCTACTTTATCTGCTTGAAGAACGTTGAGTGACTTCGTTTGCCTAGGATCTACGGTATTACGAGACATTCACACTCTAGCAAAATGATGTTTCTTGTTGCAATTTGTGTAAGTCTTTCCATATGCAGGACATTGATCATAGGGGTGAGAACTACCACAATAATGGCACATACCTTGTCTTTGACTGCCCTGTTGTTGGAAAGGTGGAACATGGCGTTTTAGTTGTTTCTGTCCCTGAATGACATCAATGTTACCTCCAGACGGCATGCTTTCTTCTCTCATGCGCTGCAATTGCTTTTGTGAAACTTCATCCACTCGACAAATCTCGACGGCAGTGTTCAAATCCAGATCTCTTTCTTTGAGAAGTTTCATCTTTACACGCTCACTTCGCACGCCAAATACGATTTTGTCGCGAATGATCGTGTCAGTAACGTCAGCAGAGCCGAATTCACTTCTGCTTGCCTTGGTTCGCAGATCCGTTAGCCACGAGTCGACCGGTTCATCCTCTTGTTGATCTCTTGTCCAGAAAACGTACCTCTCGTACACCACATTCCGGTGAGGTTCCACATACTCACGTTATTTCTGAAGAACATCGCTGTATTTCTCCTTGCTTTCTCCGAGCTTGAACTGGAACGTGTCAAAAATTGTTTGAGCGTCGGGTCCAGCTATGTGCAACAACAAGGCCACTTGAACTTTATCCGGCATCTTGAACGCTTCGCGAGCGATGCAGTACACTTCAAAAGACTTCTCCCACTTTTTCCAGCCTTCTGCTACATTCAGAACGTCAAATTTTATCGGAGAGGGTGTGGGTGTGCAACGGAGAACTTACCGCTGACACCATGTGATGTTCTCAGACTAACGAAAGAATGTCAAGACATCCAACGGGATGGACCAACACGTGAAGCAGTCCGCCATATTGCTTAACAAAAAACGCATGCGTAGTGCATGCTTTAACAGGATGATGCAATACTCTGTTCCAGTCTGAAACATATCATCAAATGACTATGTTACAAGCAACAATGTCTAATACGTTGATCCACTCCTCTTTACCCAGAGCCTTTAAATTTTTGAATGCTGCATGTCAAACGGTCAGACTCTTGCTGAAATCTTTCATTCTGTTGGAAACGCGGACAACAACACTAGTCACTCTCAATTTCGTTGTAAACTCTTAACTCAACTGTTTAGAACAGAGTCAAGATTAGTCAAACGCGCGCGGATTTTGATTGGCTTATCGAACATGCAACGTGTTGAATACAAAAAAATTAAGTAATTTTCCTCTTTTTTCCGCAACTCGAAACAACAAAATGCCGAACTGGAGAGTAAATACTCGTGAAGGACTTTACAACTCTGGCGTAGCCTATCCTTTGCAAAAAAGGTACCAGATTTTGGCAGACTATGCAGTAAGTGGAAGTTTTGCAGTCAGTGCACGCGAAGACCGCGTATGTTACAATACCGCTTGGAACAATTTGCGAAAAATTCATCGCGACTGGAGATTGTCAAGCTGGAGGAAGAGGGAGGCCACCAAAGAAAATGGAACCTTCGGGCTCTTCATCCTTCGGTGTAAACTCACTCCTGATGGAATGACGAAGCACGAAAGACTACTTCCTTGGCTATTCAATGACAAAGACCTCTGAAATAACCACAGATACAAAAAACACCATTAAATTTCCACCGACTTTCGAAAACGCGCACAACACAGCACATTTGATCTTTTGTCCAAGAACTTTCTGAAAATCGTGCAATCAATATTCTGTTTGACGTCATTCTGTTTTCGACATTCCGATCGGTTTATCGAACAACAAAGGCGCATTTGCCATATTAGGGTTGTTTACGCGTGAAACGAAACAAGGCTTTTGTTTCGATCTGTTCAATCATTGGGGGATGAAACAAATCGCAAACACTCTCCGAACCATTTTTCAAGGTCATACGAAAATCGCTCTGTATGTTGCTACCACATCTGCACAGTTGCACTACGAAAAAGGAAAAGTGCAAAAACCTGTCCTTAAACATAGTTCTTGTGCATGCTTTGAGAATTATAAAAATCCAGCGAGAGTGTACTAATTATATGTCTAATTAATTCCTATTGGCCTTTTTTCATTTTTTGTTTTATCATTTTACATTTTTCTATGACAACGTTATTGCAATTAGGTGTATATAAATATGAACATATGAAAATCATATATGTGAAATGCGGATAAACATGAGTTAAATTTGCGATCTTCAGTGATGATACTACGTAGAACATTTAACGCGACAACATGATAGAGCCCAAACTGAAAGCCAAAATGCAACAGTGAACATCTGTTGCGACTTGGTTGGGTCTCGTCAGCACGGTGTAGCAGCAAAAAGATAGAAAAACTAGCGCGAATGCCAATACTCTACCAAATCGCACGTGGTGATCACCACAGATGAGCTCAAATTCAAAACGTTTTTCTATTTTTGGCTGACTAGATCTTCTCCAGATTCTACGTACACCAGCAGCATTTTCGTTCGCGGTCCTTTGCTTCTTATTTACGGGGAAAAGCAACCTGAAAAAATTCAGGCTTCAACGAGAATTGAGTAATGTAGCTGTGCTTGGAAACACTTAGTGGTGTTTTCATTACTCTCCCGGAATACTCTATACATTTGTTTATAAAATCGTACTAAAGTTAGCGGAAAAATTACAGAGCCGATAAAAACTACTCAATGATTTTGTTCAAAGAGAATTCCATATCACTAAAAAGCATCGTTATTTTTATTTGGTGAATTTTTAAATGAAGCTAGGATTTGACCTTTTCCTAACGATTGAATATTCATCGGTACGAACGCAAGAAACAGATTGATAAATAGTCGAAATTGAGTTGAAATAAAACAATAGAAAAAAAGTAGAAAAAGAAAACAGACCCCGACCCCGACCCCGACCCCAACCCGGACCCCGGCCCTGGCCCCCACCACGGCCCCGGCCCCGCGTTTTACTGACACCCAGCTCCTCGGATTAAAAACACAAAAGTAGTTCCCTAATGATCCCTTTTTTGCGTGCAGCTGATCCGTCGTGATTGGCTATCTGTGGACAGAACGATATTCTAACATAATTTTTTTTGTTTTTGTTTAAGGCATTGCAATGAACGCAGAGTACGATCGTCTGGAATCGGACACAACTGAAAAAAATCCCAAGAAAACTGCCAGCATTTTGTCCATTCTTTCATTTTGGTGGGTGGGAAAGATTCTTGCTATTGGTAACAAACGTCCACTCGATAATGATGATCTGTTTTCTTTGTTTGACGAGGACAAAACTCAAACTTCAGCCGAAAAACTCATGCGGACGTGGAATGAAGAAATTGCAAAACGTGTTCCCGGAAAAAGAGGAAAAGGATATCGACTTTTTAGAGCACTCATTCGAATGGACCCTCGGAGTGGTCACGTGTTTGTTTTGGGCATAGCGTTATTAGCGGGTATTTGCAATGTCCTCCAGCCCATGTTTTTGAGTCTGCTGTTATCGGAATTAATGAAGCCTCCCGCTGAAGACTACTGGTGGGCATATGTCTATGCTGTTGGTATTTGTCTGAGTTCGTTTGTGCGCGTTATTGCTACACATCAGTGGGTGTTTTATTCTTCTTTAATAGCCCTCAAATGGAAATCAGCAACAATTGCGATTATTTACCAAAAGGTAAGCAAAGGCCCATGAGAATAAACCAGCAAATCAAGCCACCTTTTGTCACGGTCTGATCACGTGCGCTAGCGGTTAATAGTGCACTGCTACCCTCTGACGTCACACAAAAATTTTGCCCGCTTTCGCAAATGTTGCCCGCTCATGGACGTGTGGCGGGAAACAGCTACATGACACGATTGATGTTTACTTTCAGCGCCCGGCGCGTTTTTCAAACTGTGTTGTGCTGTGTTGTGTTTTTAGTTTTGCTATATAACAAATCACGTAATGACTGATCCCTCGGGAAACAGTAAATTTTGTTTCCCTCGAATCTGGATGTTTCCCTAGACCCGACCCCGAGACGAAGATTCTCTGTAAATGAAATTCACTGTTTCAGTCGGGACCAGTCATCATTAAGTGTTATTGTCTAAGGAAACAAAAGGACGGCCGAGAGTTTAGGCCTTGAACCACCGACGATCATCAGATCTGAAGTTCAACGTGCTTATTTACCACATTCGTCACCCCGCCTCCAAAGAGTATTAGAGTAGTAGAGTATATAGGTAGAGTCTAGATTCCATAGCTCAGAATGAGGTCGGACACCTTATTGAGACTTATATAACGGAGTAACTGGTAGGCTTTCAGTTGGGGTTATGGCAGTAGCAGTTTACATACTGTAGTTAAATTTAGGACCAAGCAACCTGAGAAGCTAGCTGGTACAGTGGTACGGTAGGCTATGTAAGTCAAAGCCTAGCTATGCTGAGGTCACAAGTTCAATTCTGAGTGGGGATTTTAGATTTTCTTTTTTACACTTAAAAAGTTATTGAAAATACAATTCTCAGTGTCGACGTCACGTTATATAATTCTCAATAAGTGTCCGACCTCCTTCTGAGCTATAGAAGGTAGACTTTACTGAGTAGATATTGTTGGATCGAGGAACCGGGGTAGTGTGGTGGTGAGAGCACTTGCCTCCCACCATTGTGGCCCGGTTCGATTCTCGGACCCGCCGTCTGCATATGTGGGTTGAGTTTGTTGTTGAAATGTCATATAAGGTTGTTTTTTAAACGTTTAATTATTATTGTATGTAGTAGTCCACGGCTCACTGGAAGAGCATTTTTAAATGAAAGTGCCTCCCACCACTGTGGCCCGGTTCGATTCTCGGACCCGCCGTCATATGTGGGTTGAGCTTGTTGTTGAAATGTCATATAAGGTTGTTTTTTAAACGTTTTATTATTATTGTATGTTTTAGTCCACGGCTCACTGGAAGAGCATTTTTCAATGAAAGTGATCCCATGTTTTTTTTTAAATAAAGATGATGATGATTTGTGGGTTGAGTTTGTTAGGTAAATAAATTTCGTTTCGTTTCGTTTCGTTTTTTCGTTCTTAATTTAGGGCGTCATTGGACGAATACACATTTTGTTGTCATTCTAAAGATCAATGAACACAACTGTATTGTCATACAAATCTCTCAAACAGTGTATGGAAACTTTTTATCTACAGGTCCTTAGTTTGAGTCAAGCGGATTTATCAAATATAACAAGTGGTTACGTCATCAACCTTATCGCTAGTGATCTACAACGCTTCGAAATGTCAGTTGTTTGTATAGTTGTCCTCTGTCAAGCTCTGCTGGAGCTGTGTGGTATTTCCTGTCTAATGGTATACTTATTTGGTTGGCAACCCTTCTCAGGGGTATGCTTTATGATCAGTCTTTCATTATATTACGGAATAGCTGGAAGAATTTGTGCAATACTGCGAAGAAAAATTTCTCATGTAGTAGATCAGCGAGTAAATGTGATGAACTCCATAATTTCTGGAATCCGTACCGTCAAGATGTACGCTTGGGAGTGGCCATTCATGGAAAGGGTGCAACGAATACGAAGGTAACACTGGTGTAACTTAACCCTCGTATGTACACATATTGACCCCAACCGTAGTACAAGAGAGGGGATGATTGCACCCCCCCCCCCCCCCCCCTCCCCGCCTTGGGTTTTTGCAGTGTCGGAATATTTCGAAAAGTTTTTGCATCATTGCCCGTGATGTGCTCTCTACAAGATAAGGCAAATGTATCGGTTTCGTCCTGTAAGATTAAAGGTTATCGCCTTATGTCGAGGAAAACTCGCTAAAACTCTGATTATGGTTTATCCTCCCTTCGAAAATTCACTTGATATCTTCCTCTTAGTGTTCTATGAACATTTTGAGCTTAATAATTAACGAAGGTACTTAATTTTAATTTGAGGCATTTTTGATCCCAAAACGCCAAAATGCCAATGACACAGCTCCATTAATCCCCGGATGTACACGCAAACTTATACCCCAACAGTGGTATTACGGGAATGGGAGGTGGGGGGAGGGGGGGGGGTACAACCTCCTCTAACAGATAGTCCGTGACGTGCTCTACAAGATAAAGTAAATATTATGGGCTATGGCGCTGCTGGAGATCTGTGACGTCATCCAAAATGGCGGCGAAATTGGATTTTGCAAAAAATTCAAATTTTTCGGGAAAATGCGAAAATTGTAAATAATTAAACATTTCGCTACTTTTGGTTGGGTTTTGTATGGCTCTAAAACTGGCTTGACCTCATGCTACTTATGACGTGGAATCTCGTCACCAAAGCAACTGGTTCTGTTCAAACTTTACAAAAATGTTTCTCGACGATAAACGAACTTAAGAACAAATCCTTTGAACTAGCGAAGAAATCAAAATAATTCAATGATTGAAGTACGAAGTGCCTTCACCAGTGACTTGGTATATTTACTGCACCAGCGGGAAAGCTGGTCTGGCAAGTTTATTGAATAGTCATTCAACGTAAGCTTTTCGTCAATTAACAACTGCACCAATTTGCAATCCTATTCAACAGCGTTTCCAGTCTCTCTCTTGCCGTGCAAGTCCCATTATTCCACCTAGCTGAACTCTGTCAGGATTCTATTTATAAAGAACGAAAATTAAGAATGTTTGTTGCTGGTTTCTTGCAGGATAGAAGTCACACTGATCAGATGGAAAACGGGAATACTGGCAACCTTTGCGTCCTTGTGGTTCTCTTCCCATCAAATCGCTGCTTTCATTTCATTAATTACGCTGGTAGCCATGGGAACAGAGCTGAACTCTTACAATACCTTCATGATTTTATCACTGGTCAGTGCGCTGAGAACAACAGTTTCGTGGAATATTGCACAGCCTGTGAATTCATTGGCTGACTTTGCTGTAGCTCTGTCTCGCATCCAGGGTATTCTCGAATTTGAGAATGACAATATTCACAAATATCTACAACACACCTTCGCTAATGTGAAAAACACAAATGATGACTCTAGTGAGGATCAGCTTCAATATAAAGATAAAAATTGCTTTGACGACTTCGCTGGAACAATAACTCACACTGACCAAGATTGCGCTTTATTACTGAAAAATGTTGTCTGTAGTTGGACTGGCAATTGGAATAAACTTACTTTGAAATCTCTCTGTTTAACAGTTGAAACAGGTGATTTGATGGTTATCACTGGCCCTGTCGGTTGCGGTAAGTCATCCCTACTTTTCGCCATTTTAAGGGAAATTTCACTTTTTACTGGCAGTATATTGCATCAAGGTAAAATTGCCTGGGTCAGCCAGCAACCCTGGGTGTTTTATGGTACCATGAGAGACAACATTTTGTTTGGCGAGCAGTTCGATCTAGACAGGTACCGTATGACTTTAGAAGCATGCGACTTATACAAAGACTTGCAAAGGCTCCCGGACGGTGATCTGACGCGCGTAGGAGAGCGAGGAATAGTTTTGAGTGGTGGCCAGCGGGCTCGTGTTGAATTGGCACGCGCAGTATATTCCAATGCCGATATATATCTTTTGGATGATCCATTAAGTGCTGTAGACACAAAAGTCGGACAACATATTTTCAAAAGATGTATCTGCGGATTACTGCGCGGAAAAACTCGACTGATGATCACATACAACCATCAGGTTCTCAGAGATGCCGAAAACATTGTAGTGATGAAAGACGGATCTATTTCAGCGAGAGGAAGTTTTACATCACTCTGTGAATCTGATTTAGGCCTAAGGAGCATAGAGAATTACACTGCTAAGAAAGAAACGTTTAACATATTAAAGGAAAGGCCCTACATGCAAGAAAAATCAGCCAGTGAAACAACTCTAGACGAAGAATTTGCCGGTCTGGAAAACACTGAGGAAGATCGTGCAGTCGGATCTATCTCCTGGAAATTGTACTGGCATTACCTACAAGCTGGCATGTCTGCCATTTTAGCTGGAGTTTTCTTCATATTTATTCTCTTCGTTCAAGGTTGGTTGGTAATGTTTCCTTGTTTGAATATCTTGTGTTCAGCAACTCCTAAGCTTGCTTGCTTTAGAATCTTCCAAGTTATGTTAAATTCTAACTTAGCGTCTTTTAAATGCCAAACATGCTTACTAAGTTCTGTACTGAGTCTCTTTTTGGGGTCTCTAAAAGAAGATTTGTGGTTCGCGAATCTTGTTTTAAAAGAGTTCTCAGTAAGTCCTACGTAAGTATGAGCTGGCCTGTTGTCCTCTGTTGTCACTGTTGCTTGGTAGACCACGGATGATTTTAGACAACATCCGGCCATAGGACAGTTAGCTGGTTGTCGGCAGTTGCATGCTTTAGATGGTACGTCCGTTTTACGTAGGGTGGATTTATTATGACCATCGATTTTTTGCTTCAGGTTGGTCATGCAACTGTAACTGATCTTAACAGTGTTCCGGTTGAAAATTTTGTGTAACGCGTGACTCTTCAAGAATTCCTCGTCAAGGATCTTTAGGAAACACCGTCCAACGTTAGTAAGCAAGCTGCACCCTTCAACCCCGCTTCAAATCGCTGTAATTTGTGCTTGTGGGAAAAATATTTTATCATTTGTAGACCTGACCTAGCGACCTTGAACAAGCGTAATGAACTCATCACTTCCTGTAGGCACGCAAGCAAATTCCTCCTAAACAACTTTAAATCTCCCGTTGTCACGCAACAGCGTCTATTCTAATTCAAATCCTGCGCGCGCGTGTATATCATATATCAGTGTAAGTTGTAACGGACTTTTCATTTGGCTAGTTTATCTGATGAGTGCGGTACGAAACTAGTTAGTAATAAAATGCCAAGTCGAATCTTCAGTTGATCAGTTCACCTCGATTATAACGCTCTAGTTATTCTATTGAGCACTCTGTCGATAGGCGTGCATATCAACTGGTATATATATATATATATATATATATATATATATATATATATATATATATATATATATATATATAATGTTGTGTTTAGACGGCTTTATGGGATTTATGGCTTTTAATCGCCATTTTAGCGTGTTTTGATTAAGTACCTGAGTCAGAGCAGAAAACCAAAACTAGCTCGCTAAAATACCATTTAGAAGCCATAAAGCCGTCATAAACAATAGTTAGACGTCATTTAATAAAATATAAACACGTAAATGGCTGTTTATTTATTATTTTGATATTTTATCAAACTTACGATAAAATTCCATACAAATGTTATGCTGTATTGTGTTAGCACTTGCAGATGATGTTTTCGTTTTGCTTTTTTTTTATCTTCTGCGCTGTAAGGATCTCTCATCGTTCCCGATTGGTGGCTTCTGCATTTGACCAGTGGATCACATGATCGTCAACATCAAATCGAGGACCTCTTCATATATGGCTATCTTGTTGGTGGAGCCTTTCTACTTTCAGTCATCAGAGCAGCCGTGTTCTTGAACGCATTGATATATTCTTCCATGAACCTTCACATCTCCATGCTGTCGGCGGTATTAAAAGCTCCCGTTTTGTTTTTCGACACCAACCCAGTTGGACGAGTATTAAACCGGTTTTCTCGAGATATAGGCATCATGGAGGAGTTATTGCCTGATGCATTCCTCGATGCTTTACAATTAGTTCTCTTCTGCATTGCCGCGGTTGTTCTTCAATCTATCCTGATCCCATGGATTGTCCTACCAGCATTCCCGCTCATGGTTGTTTTTGCTTTGTTTGGCCGTTATTACCTGAAGTCCTCACGTGACCTGAGGCGGCTGGAAGGAGTCAACCGCAGTCCAGTGCTGTCTCACTTCAGTGACACGTTGGAAGGATTGGCCACTATTCGAGCTTATAAAAAGGAGGATGCATTTATCGAAGCATTGTACAGGTTTGGATTTATGTGCCTCTCCTGCATTATGTTTACTGTTATTCCACGTTAAAGGGGCAATGTCAAGGTGTTTTTTAATTTGCTGTTTTTTGGACAAAAACTATTTAAAAGTATTCGACTTAAGCCCTTTGGTTAAACACAAAATGATTCTAGAACGTCAAGAGGAACATTTGTATCTCAAGGGAAGAAAAAACATAACATTTTTAAAATGATTTTTCGAAGATACAAGGGAAGAACTAATACATAGTGATATTGCCTCTTTATTCGTTATCCCCAATGGCGTACCCAGCTCTTTTGCAAAGCGGGATTTTAGGGGGGGGGGGGGGGGGAGGGGGTCGTGCAGGAAGTAATATGTCGTAAAGTGTAATGTCATTTAGAAGTAAATATGACCTTTTTCTTTTTTAACGTTTTCGCGTTGAAATGGTCTGCCCTTTCATGATTTCAGAATGTAAAGATTTTGTTCTCAATTCTTATTTTAAGGCATAAGGCATATTGAAATATGCCTTATGCCTTCTGATGGAGTGACGCCCTTACTCATTGGTATTCTAACACTTAAAGGGACTGTCCCGCCGAAATAGCAAACTTTCGCTTACATTATTTCCATGTTATATCGACAAATGCCACCAAATATACAACTGAATTGGATAAAAAGATTCTATTATAGAGCAAAACAAAAGCAGTAGGCTAGTTGGAGATAAAGTGCACGATTGCAAGGAATGAAATGGATAACAGTTCATGAAATTTGATTTATTGATAGGCGGTCAAGAAATCAAACTTCCCATTCTTGTGAAATTTTGATTTTTATGACCGTTATTTTGTCTGTTTAGTTCATATTTCTTTGCTTCTATCACTTTTGGCGATGGTTTCTTCCAAATTCAAGATAATAAAGTAAGCTTACACCAAGCTCCTGGCCGTAATCATGAAAGGGTACGAAATTTCAGCCGGGATGGTGTCCCTTTAGCTTTAAGCCTACTCCCAACCATCGAGGGACAAAACTTACAAGAAAAAAAATCTTTGAACGAAATAAAGTTAAGCGTTTAGTCTAACATTTCCAAAAAGAAAAAAAAAATCTTAAATGGGTGCAAATTTATTTAAGAAAATGCATTTATAAATCGCAAAGCAAAGTTGTCTCAATCTCCAAAATGAGAAGACACCTCCGGGGAATTTTTCACGGCATTTCAAGAGTGGGGTCGTAGCTGTCCAAACGATGTCTGTGATTGGCGAATGATACAATTGATATATCACTTGAACAATGCCCCTATCCCTAATCCCTATCCCAGTGGGACAAATCTACTATTTTCTTAGTGAATCAAAGGCATCGTTTGGACAAGTGCAGGACTACCCGAGTGGATTTCAAGAAGCAATCAGACTTTATCACCTTAACACCTGCGGACAAAAAAGTCACCAATAAACCAAATTTGTCCGAAATTGGATTTATTAATGAATATGTGTTGAACTTGTGTTCGCTCTTCGGATAATTTTGGTGTATTTTGTCCCTCGCGCACTACAGCGATTATAAACGTGTAGACGATGCGATGGGATGCTGCTGATTCATTGGCTTGTGGTATTGTTTAGGTGATATATGTTCTGTGTAGGCGCGGTTTTGTTTAAGAAACTTTTCGAGCGAAAATCTCGAAATTATTTGGCACTGGATTCCCACCAACACCAAAGTAATTATTCTGACCAATCACAGCAGTCGTAAACAATCCAATGAACCAATCAGAACTCGAAGCAATTACATGTCGGCGGCGCCAAACGCGAGAAAACGCGTGCGAGCCACGATTTGCTTTGGTTTTACTTCTGATTGGTCGAGAAAGTGGCGCGAGATATTTTAGCCAATCACAAAACGTAGCAACGCAAAACCAAAGTAATTACTTTCGATACTCAATTGAAAACTACTCTAAACACTGCATTTGGCAACATGTTTGCGCTGATTACCCATAATGCCCAAACAAGCGCGAAGTCCTTTATTTGCTGTTCCAACACATATGTATAGGTTTGTTTGTTGTTGTTTTTTTTTTTCATCAGATATCAAGATAATCACAATGAAGCCTGGTTTACCATTTTTTCCGTGGTCAGATGGCTAGCACTACGCCTGGACTTGATTTGCGTTATTTTTGTGACGTTTGTTGTTTTCCTTGCAATCGCTACCCAGTCAGGAACAGGTAAATTGCATGACAACCTCGTTTCCAGGCCCTGTCCGCTTTCAAAATGGCGGGACGGGCGTAGGACACCCAGGACAAGAGGTTAGCATGAGATTCCATCCACCAACACCACCTCGGACGCCTTATTGAGTCTTATATAACGGAATAACTGGCTAACTTTCAGTTCAGGTTAGGATTTGCAGCTTATATAGTTAAATTTAGTCCTAAAATAAACAACCCGAGAAGCTAGGTGGTACTGTGGTACGGTAGGCTATGTAAGCTTAAGCCTAACTGAGGTCACAGGTTAATTCAAAATTGTAATTGTCGACATTACGTTATATAATTATCAATATATAAGTGTCCGAAGTGGTGTTGGTGGATGGAATCTAATGCTGAATTGACCAAACGACTCCAAAAATCCAGGCGTATTTTCTCGTATATAGCACGATAAAATGTCTTCGTCTGGTTTAGACAACGTTTTGAGATTGCCAGAACACAAACATGACAAACATGGCCACCAATCGCTGGAAATAACCTTCGAAAATGTCATTTCATTGTGTGTCACGTGACAAAATGCTCACGATTCTTGGAGTCAAGCCCAAATCATACCGTCTAGAAGGACTTCTTACACCTTATTATGACTTATACAACGGAGTAACTGGTTAGCTTTCAGTTGAGGTAAGGGGTAACAGTTTATATAGTTAAATTTAGGTCTAAGCAACCCGAGAAACTACGTGGAACTGTGGTACGGTAGGCTGTGTAAGCCTAAGCCTAGCTGAGGTCACAGGTTCAATCCTGAGTGGGGATTTTAGATTTTCTTTTTTACACTTAAAAATTTATTGAAAATAAAATTTAGGTGTCGACATTACGTTATATAAGTCTCAACAAGGTGTCCGGTATGATTTAGGCACAACCGGAAGCCATAGGGATGAGATTGAATAAGCCATTGATTTAGTGTGCATCGTGGGATGTTTTTACTCGTCTGTTGTACTTTGACTCGCTCTACGGTCTCGCCAAAATGCACCGAGACTCGTAAAAATATTCCACGATACTACACACTAAACCGTCCAATAAGATATATAAATCAGAAATATTTAGTTATCTTTTGTTAACATCATAGATTGTTATATAGCTGGAGTTTTTCTCAATACAACGCGCGCGTTGGTTGGTTGATTCATCGTCACATGACATCTAACAAGCAAACTGTTTCCCGCCAATTGTGCTAAGCGGGCAACATTTGCGAAAGCGGGCAACAATTTTGACGTCAGAGGGTAACATTGCACTGTTGCCCGCTAGCGCACGTGATCAGACCGTTACAATAGGTGGCATGATTATGATGGACCGAGTGCTCGGCGCGTTCAAACTCTCTTGTGTTGTGTTTTATTTTGTGTTGCTATATAACAAATCACTTAATGATTCATCCCTCGGGAAACAGTGAATTTTGTTTCCCTCGAATCTCGATGTTTCCCGATACGAAACAAAATTCATTGTTTCCCTCGGGACCAGTTATTAAGGCCGCGTTCTATTGGGATCAACCATTTTCGGTTGGTTGGGTTGGTTGGATTTTTTTCGTGTTCTATTGGGAAAAAACCGTTTTCGGTTGGTTTGGTTGATCAACCATTTCAACCAGCTTTTGAACCTGGTTGAAATGGTTGAAACCGAAAATGGTTGAAAAGTGTTCTATTGGGACACCTCAACCAAATCAACCAAAAACCGGTTTAGGTTGAAACGGTTGATCCCAATAGAACACGACTTAAGTGTTTATGGTTGAATGGTTATATATGGGTGCAAGACCAGAAATTGAAAATTAAGGTGGCCGAACACAGTTTCGCGGACGGTCATCGGCAATTCGCGTGACGGCGGGGGGTTTTTAAAAAGAATGACAGACGGCTCCGTTTTGCAAACAATGTACACAATTTCTCAAAAATCCACTCATTAACCCTTAACATACCAACTGGCCAAATACGGCCATATAAGACTCCACTGCTTTAAAAAATTGTAACTTTCTCAATCGTGCGAACATTGCCTTAACTATCCGTTATTGTGAGCATTGACTAGAAAGTCCCTCAAATAGGCCATTTCCGAGTTGCCTTTGGCCTCTCTATCAAAGCGAGGCTAGGTGCGAAACATTTCATATGAAAATGAGTTTTCATTCACATGCAAATAAAACGTATTTGCATGTGAATTAAAACTCATTTTCGCACCTGGTCTCGCTTTGATAGAGAGGCTAAAGGTAACTCGGAAATGGCCTATTGAGATACCCAATAAACACAAAAAAGTAAGTCATTTTTGCAAAATATGGGTGGTCAGGGGTGAGTTGACCAAGATGGACGTTGAAATTTGCGCTCCTCAAAACTTTGAACTTTTCACCTGGTTTTCTATTTAGTCTTTTTTATTATCGCATTTAAAACATGCCTGAATCTGTTGTAATTCTGAAGAAATAAAATCAAGCCCTGAAGGCTGAAATTGCATGATGCTTTATCAAAGACAGTTAACCAGCTTCAAGCAAAAGTTGATCTGAAGATGCTTCGTCTGGCGCTAACACTAGTCCCACGGCCGATGAAGGTGTTAAAAGCCTTAAATTCCTTAGTGACGGTTTTGATGACTTTAACTCGTTCCGAGTGCTGAATTGGTCAAGCTCAGAACGAAAGTAGACGCCATCGGAAAAGCCGTCGATGAAATCTGCGAATACAGCTACAAGTTTAATGTTAAAGTCGTCGGGCTACCTGAGGTTGACGTGAGAGAATCTGCACAACAAACAAGCTCCTTGTGCGTTAGCCTGTTTAGGGCTTTGGGCGCTGATGTGTCTATCAGAGATATTGACACAGCACACCGAGTACCAATGAGACAAGCAAGTGGTGGACCACGACCAGTTAATTGTAAATTTGTTCGCCGCCTTGCATGAGACGAGGTCATGGCTCAGTAGACGAAGGGATGCTCGTAACGTCAACCCTACTAGCCTGAATTTTGATGAAAATGTCGACCTAACGAAGCTTGGAATCTTCAACCATCTAACGCCAAAAAACCAGGAAATTTTCTATGAAGCCAAAAAGTTCAAAACAAGGAATCAGTACCAATACTGCTGGACAAAGAATTCATCAGTCTACCTTAGGAAGAATGCAGAATCTAGAGCGATCAAGGTAACGGATATTAACGCGTTGGTGCAACTCTCCGCTCAAGAACCCCACTGAACTTACAATGCTACACTACTATTGACAGTCAATATCTCAGGTAAAGTCTGATGGACTCATAAAACTATAAAATCAATTTTTAAAGAGTTGCCGTAACATGGTGTAAATGTTATAAATTGCCATGGACAATTCAATAACTTATTATCTGTTGCGTTACCTACGAAAAAATACCTTGAGAAGCTTTCAAGTATTTATGATTTAGATTTGTTTACTTTAAATGTCCAAAGCAGACATAAATCCTGACTCCAATCTCTTTAATCAACGCATCCAAAGTCATTATTACTCTCCGCATAGCTTCAGTGACCTTCAGTATTTTGAATAAGCAACTATCTTCGCTAAACAAATCGAACTTTTCTGTGTTTCATAACAATGTTAAAAGTTTAAGGAACAACCTAGAAAATCTGCAAATACATTTACTGGATGAATTGAAATATGATTTCAGTGTTATTGGCATTTCTGAAACAAAAATTACGGAAGAAAAGGGGTTAGATTTTAATCCTTCTATACCGGGATACTCATTTTAATATGCTCCGACACATCTAGCTGCTGGAGGTGTTAACATGTATGTTAAAGATTATTCTTTAAATTATAAGGTGATAGAAAAAACCTCCAGAGAAGCTTTCCAGGCTTTATGGATTGAGATTCAATTTTCTGGGCGCCCCAATATAATCTGCGGAATTATCTATAGGCAGCATAATTCACCACAATGTTTTCAAGATTACAGCTTTGACGAAACACTAGAAAGACTCTCAGCCTCAAATAAATCGGTCTTTATCATGGTGATACCCTATATAGCATTTATCAGTCTTTAATGTTTCCTTATTTGTCATATGGTCTGGTTGTCTGGGGTCAGGCTCCACAATCACATTTGAATACAATATTACTGCTTCAAAAACGTGCTTTACGGTGATGCATTTTTCTAACCCCAGGGCTCATGCAGTCCCTTTGTTTGTTTCTGCAAAAATTTTACTTTGAGACAGTGTCGAATCTTATGTATGATATATCAAAAAACTCTGCCCCTGAAAATATCTGCAATAACTTTATCAGATGTAATTCAATTCACTCCCACAATACCAGGGCATCTTCGTCGGATAATTTTTATATTAAGTACTCGCGCACGAAACATCTCAGTAATTCTATTGCAATTTTTGAAGCAAAAGCATGGAATTGCCTTCCGCTTGAAATACGTAGACTCCCGAAAACTGCCTTTAAACAAAAAATTCGAGATCTCCTCTTTCAAATTTCCGACACCGAAGACAGTTATGTTGACTCGCCCACTCTGTTGAATAAAATAGTAAAGCAGTAGCTATAACTGAAATGTACAATATTAAGTAAACCATAATACATATAAAAAGTTATTATTTTTTTCTTTTTTTTTCCTTTCAGTCATATTATTAGGAGCTAATGTTAATTTCAATCATATTACTAGGAGCTAATGTTAATTTTTGTTCTTATTTTTTACAACCCGCCTCGATTAGCTATGCTAACTGCAGGTTGCCAACGTTTTAAAATATTGTTTTATTAATAATGAAATAAAATTGTTGTTGTTGTTGTTGTTGTTGTTGTTATTTGTTGTTGTTTGAATTTGGACAAGAACAAAAATGACCGTTCTTAACGTCATAGAAAAGCAACAAAAATCATGTTTTTGCCTTCAGTTTTTTTTTTTAATTGAAATCATCGCTGCAAACCCAAAAGTCAACATTCACAGCAGAATTCAGTGCTAGTCCTGCCTTAGAAGTGATTTTTTTTGCTCTTATTCGTTGCCCGGGCCGAGCTACAGCCTCTCGTTCTAGTGCAACCTGGCCTTGCCTCGATTTTCAACAAAACGACCGCACTGCATGCTGGGAAATAGCGACAATTTTTGTCAGGGCTCATTCCTTCTCCCACATATTTCATATTTATACTAAGTCCACAGCCACTCCGACCTACCACCTAAATTTCGCGCTTGTTGTGTTCTTCAGTGGTCGCAACTTCCAAAATATGCAGTCAGTAGTGCAGTCCCAAGGCTACTTCGTTTCGGAGCGGCCATCTTTTTCAGTTCCACGAGCAACAAGCCAAATTCGCAAACGAAGTACATCACCTTACTCGCTTCTTTGAGAAAGTGGACTTATTTGAGCCGTTATTACAGCTCAACGAAGCAAAAGGACTAGGTCAGAATGACGTTTCTAGAAAACCCGAGCCTTCAGTGTTTTAGAACAGCATCTCTTTCCATGGTAACTCCAAATATGGAGTCACGCAATCCTATGGATCGTTTATATGCAGAAAATTACTCAAAAACGTAAAAACGCTCAGGAGTCAAAGGGTTAAAATTTCATGAAATTTGTCATAATTCTTATTTTTATCGCATTTCAAATAATGAGAATTTTAAAACGAAGTCTAACAAAAGAATTCTGTGACACGATCAATATTGACTGGGCAGCTATGTTCTTGAATATTTAAAAAACCGTTTGTTAAAATTTGGTCCAGTCAATTTTAAACAATAAGTATTATTTATTGAAAGCTGTGTGCAAGTTCATGAGAAAATCTAATGACTGGATTTTACCTAAACTATATAAAAGTGAAATTTTAGGGTTGTTTTCAATCATCCACGTTGCCATGGAAACAGTCCAAAGCGTACATTTTAGCCGTTAATTTAAATCTTCCATCACTATATTTTCCTTTTGCCAAGCTTCAGCTTCTCAGCTGCAACCTTTCTCACATAATGCCCTAACGAATGACATATACTCACAACCTATCACGACTGTGTTCGGCCACCTTAAGAAATTTCTGTTATTTGTCCAAAAATAAAAACAGAACATTTGTCTTCGTAAAGTTATACTTACAAATTGAATGAACTTCATTCCAAATGTCAATATCAAGCCAGGTTTTTCACGTACCAACTAAATTAATTTTGTCCAGTTTTTTCAGTTTCTTTTCCTTAGCCAGATATACACTGTATCATAAAAGTCCGAGTCCCAGCCCGGACCATGCGCAAATGGTATAGGGCCATCAATGTGCCACAAAGCCGACGCCATTGACGTTTGTTGTTGGCTTTTTCTCCGGGTGCTGCGGTTTTCCTCCCTCCACAAAAAACAAAATGTCTAAATTCCCCCCTCGGACGTACACGCAAACTTATACCCCCACCGTGGTACAAGTGGGGGAGGGGGAGGGGAGGGGGCTGTTACAAACCCCTCTCTTCGGTTTTTGCGGTGTTACAATATTTTGGAGAAATTTTACTTGTAATAGATACGGGATAATGTAATTAGAGGTGCAAAATATAGTATAATTAAATATTTCGCTGCTTTTGGCAGCATTTTATAGGGTAACTGTGCAATTTTTTGAGGACCCTTTTGTAAAGCACGTGTAAATGGAGAAGGCTTCCTCTTTAAATCAAAGTTATTATTATTATTATTATTATTATTATTATTTATATGTTTTTCACTGAAAAAAAGGTGAAAGACACGCATTTATATTCAAACACGGCTTGACCTCATGCTACTTATGACGTCATATCTCGTTACCATAGCCAACGATTGACGTTATAGACATATAGATAAACAGCTACGGTAAACGGCATGAGCTAATGTATGCTTTAGAAAAAAATCGGAGAAAAAGCTAAAGGTGGATGGATGGTATCCACCCAATTAACTAATTCATTTGTTTATTTCAGTTTACAGTGTACGTAAGAAAACTTAATTGCCATATGTGTATCTCATATTTCATTTCTAGGGATCACGGCCTTGTCCATTGTATACGCCCTTCAACTTGCTGTAGACAGTTCTCAATATGGCGTCCGAAAGTGCTCAGAAGTTGAACATTACATGACGTCAGTTGAGCGTGTAATTGCATACGCTGACATGGAACCAGAGCCTGGGTACGAGAATCATCAGCAACCTCCAGAAACCTGGCCACAGCACGGTCTAGTAATGCTGAAAGGACTTGGCCTAGTGTACTACCAGGGTGGGCCAAAAATACTTAAAGATGTTACTTTTACTGTTGAGTCACGCGAGAAGATTGGAATTGTTGGTCGCACAGGAGCTGGGAAGTCGTCATTAGTTGCTGCCCTCTTTCGCATGCCTCAACCTACTGGTGACATCATCATTGATGATATTAATATCGGCGATATTAACATTCAAAGCTCTCGCCGAGCCATGGCAGTCATTACCCAAAATCCAGTTCTGTTTACCGGCACACTGCGCATGAACTTGGATCCTTTTGAGGAGTACGAAGACGAGCAAATCTGGGAGGCATTAGAGGCGGCTAGTTTGAAAGCCACGGTGAAAAAGTTACCAAGACAACTGAGCGAGGAAGTTAAAGAATGTGGGGGCAATTTCAGCATCGGAGAAAGGCAACTTCTGTGTCTGGCTCGTGCGTTATTAAAGAAAAACAAAATTATTGTAATGGATGAGGCAACGGCAAACGTCGATCACAAGACAGATCAATTAATCCAGGAAACAGTTCGTACAAAATTTGAGCACTGCACTGTGATTACAATTGCACATCGGTTGAACACTATCATGGATTATGATCGAGTTTTGGTACTTGAACATGGACGACTTGTTGAGTATGACAAACCTGGAGTTTTACTACAAAAGAAAGAAGGAAAATTTTCTAGGCTTTGCCGTGGCTATGACAACACCACCCAAGAATTTTAATTGATTATCGATTGAACACTGTCAGATTATGACATAGCTTTAATGTTATCCTCGAAAACTAAGAATTTGCTGAAAACTGTACTTTTATTGCTAAGGAATTGATGTCTATTGTAAACTTTCTGTCACGAACGCAATGCGAAAACCGATGAAATTATTGTACATGTAGTTAACAGTTGTTGTTGACACACAGGCAGCCCAAGCTCAGTATGTGACGGTTCTTTGATATTACGCAACGAACTATTTATAGACTTTGTATGGGAAATTCACTTTAGTCTTATATTTGCTGAAATAAATCTATTAATGTAGAAATAAACTTCGCTTACCTCAACATTGGGTATTCCGCCTTGGCAGTAAAGGGCACCTAAAAACGACTTTAGGGTCTTATAGGGGTCCGACAGCTATACCATGCTGATGAGTCCTAACAAGGACGAAACAGCTGTCCATTCTCTATTTTCGAATTGCCCATAATACACTTTGTATGACCCCTAAATTTTGCATAAAATATTGTTTTGAAATGCTCTTGAGAATATGCAGTCCTCCCAAGAGCATTTACAAACAATGGTTTATGCAAAATTTGGGGGGGGGGGGGGGGGGGGGTGAACAAAGTGTATTATGGGCAATTCGAAAATAGAGAATGGCTGCCACTGCCAGGGTGATATGGCTGTGCGCATGCGTAAGGTACTGGCCATACCGCGGGGTTGGTGTTTGAGTGTGTCACATGCTTTTTTCGTGTTTCACAGAAAGCGTTCAGGCTATATTCTAACGAAGTTCAAAGGATTCGCTTTATGAGTGGAAACGACAAAAAACGACATCGCAGAAACTCGTAAGCCACAAACCTGTCTAAAATGGACACAACGAAAACCCAATGTTGAGGCAAGTGAAGTTTATTTCTACACTAATAGCTTTATGTTAGCATATTTAAGACTAAAGTTAATTTCCCATACAATGTCTATAAATCGTTCGTTGAGTAATATCAAAGAACCGTCACATACTGAGCTTGGGCTGCCTGTGTGTCAACAACAACTGTTAACTACAATAATTTCATCGGTTTTCTCATTGCGTTTCTTGACATAAAGTTTACGATAGACATCATTTCCTTTGCGATAAAAGTACAGGTTTTCTTAACTCATTCGTTGCGTGATATCAAAGAACCATCCTGGAACCATCACATACTGAGCTTGGGCTGCCTGTGGTTGACAGAACTTGAAATGTGACGCTATACAAACAACATTCCCCTATATTGCAGCCTGTTCCAACAAACACAATTCATTTTCTTGTAAATGATAAGATTTCTTTTGCAAATGATGTATCCCGAAATTCTAAGCCATATTTTACAAAATGCCCGCTATTTATTGCCTTGCCTTTGTTTTGTCCTCGCGATAGTTTCTTTCCTTTATCATTTTTCGCTTTTCTTTTTTTTTCCTTTTGCCTTACACTGTAGCCGCTTGCAATTTCCTTAAACTGGGATATTGTAATATTGTAGATTACTATTAATAGTTGTTGTGCATCCATATTTTGCAAATAGCTTAGCAACTTATTGTCGGTACACAATTTATATAAGTGAACAGTTATTATGTAACAATCCGTGTAAGAAGTAGGCAACCCAAATGCAAGGAATGCAGAAAGGTGTGAATTGTGCTATTGTTGAAACCGTCCACCTCATTGGCTAAAACATGAAAATCTACTATAACTTCATCAGGCAGCGCATTTAGTTATCTCTAGTTTACTAATTGATTCCCTTTTAGTGAAAACTATTGTGATTTTTAATGCAACAAAAATTCTATGTGGGGAACATGGAAAATTAGAAGTCTTTCTTGGCCATTGTTTTGGAGTCTCATGATTGGATGAAATCTTGTAACACAAAAGAAACATCGCTTTAAAATAAAGTTTCAGTAAATTTTATTTCAAAACCATGTTGTCCATTGGTTGACGTATTCTCAGTACGAAAATTTAAACATTCTTATGTGGGGAAAGCGAAATGCAGCGGAACAATAGAGAATTGCCTACTTCTTACACGGATTGCTACTTATATTCAAAATTGCCACTGTTTAGTATTTATGAATATGATATCTGAAAATCGCGTATTATCTGTGAACTGCGGATAAACACGAGTGAAATTTGTGATCCTCGCAGTGTTTCGGGTTTTTCTCCGATTTTTTTTAAGAGCATATATCGTTAGCACATCTCGTTTTCAGTAGCTGTTCGTTTATCCATTAGACACATTCTGGTAAAGTTTGGCGACCATAAGTTGTCATGGTTAACGCCATAATTAGCATGAGGTCATCAGGGCCGAGTTGTTAGAAGGACGATTAGCGCTAATCCAGGGTTAATTACCATGACAACTCATATGTTCTTTTGACAGTTAATCCAGGATTAGTGCTAATGACGCTTTGAACAACTCGGCCCAGGTCAAGCCATTTTTGAATACACATGCGTGTTTTTCACCTTTTTTCGGTGAAAAAAAAGAGGTATAAAACGACGCCAAAAGCAGGGTAATGTTTAACTGTATCATACTTTACGACTTAACAAAAAATATAGTTTTGCAATTTTCGCATTTTTTCAATAAAGTTAATTTTTTTAAAAAACATGTAAGATGGCGGGCATCTTGTTGGCCATTTTGGATGACGTCACGGACCCCAGCAGTGCCATAGCCCATAATATTAACCTTATCTTGTAGAGCACATCACAGACTATCTATTAGACATGAAATATCTCCGATATATTGTAACATGCACCGCAAAAACCTAGAGGAGGGGTTGCAACCACGGTGGGGGTATAAGATAACGTGTACGTCCGAGAGTTAAGTTGAAAGCACATTGCGAGGATCACAAATTTCACTGCTGTTTAGTATTATTAGTTAGTCAGTTCTTTATTGTACAAGAGAGTTGCAATTATATGTAAATATAATCAGTACAGTCGAATCCCGTATTCAGCCTGGGCTTTTTTTTGAGTTTCTGAGCCTGGGGGAGGGGCACATTGTGCCCCCCCCCCCCCCCTCCCCCCTTCGTAACTTCAAGAACATTAAGGCTATGACAATGAAACCTAGAGGATACATAGTACGTCCAAAACTGTCTCCTTTGCGGTCCGCAGAATGGGACGATGACGTCATATGACGTAGTTATTAGGTAATTAGTTATGCAGCCGCCATCTTGGATCCGCCATCTTGGATTTCTGACTTTTTCCAAAACCTCTTAAAAACCGTGCAAATTCACCCAAAATTAATGAAAACCAATAAATAAACGCTGAATGACGTAAAAATATAAAAGTTATAACAATAAACATTGTTTTTCTTCATTCAAAGGTATAAATATGCAAGTTTCAAAAAACATGGAAACATCAAGTCACGTGATCAAAAAAATTGTCATATGAAATTGTTGCCAGATAAATTTTAGGAAAAGTCACAAAGTTTGATGGCGTTTGAATACATATTAAGGAAGTTATGAATGTTGAAAGTTAGCGCGGGCGCTTTGTGACACCCCCCCCCCCCCCCCCCCCCCCAGGCCGAATAGGGTTAATACCACATGCGGCCCAAGCTCACAATCAGATAACGAGGACGTGACCCTAGCTTTGTGAGCAGTATATTGTGTTACAAAGATTCGATTTATAAACAATAACAACGGTTTTGTTTCAAAACTTAAAAATTCGAATGTTTTGTGAATACAATTAACTTACCATATTGCTGGTGTTTTTTCTTTGTCGTTTGCCTGCTCCTCGAGTCGACTTATAATGAGATTTCGGCGAGTATCGCCGCGGCGCATTTCCCTTTCGTAAACGGTCGTTGCCATTTTAGCGACACTTAGAAAAATTTTCACCAATTTTAGAATTATTTTTTCTATCAGAAAAAGAAAAATGGAATATAATTACCTGGAATCGAACCCGGAACCTCTGCATGTTAACATCTCTCTCTTACCACTAGACCACTGGGTTGATCCGGCAAACCCAAGAAAAATTTAATTATAAAACATGCTTTTCTTAATATATATCAATAACGGGTCACCCTAACCCTAAATCTCACCTAACCGTGAATCTAGCTTAGATCTAATAATCGCTTTACCTAGGCCCAATTTGATCTAATAATGATAGCCTATTTTCGTCCCAATCCAGGCATAAACTAGAGAGAAATAGCATCGACCATTACAAGAAGGCTTGGTTACTAATGAATGCTAATGATGGCATCGACCGTTAAAAATGGCATCGACCGTTTGCTAATAATGGCATCGACCGTTAAAAATGGCATCGACCGTTTACGAAAGGGAAATCAGCATCGCCGCGAGGAGCAGGCAAACAACAAAGAATACAACACAGCAACAGGGTTAGTAAATTTTATTCCCAAAACATTCGAATTTTTAAGTTTTTAAACAAAACCGTTACGTTCCCACACAAACCTCAAATTTACAAGTCGAATCTTTTCGAATCTTTGTAATACAATATCTCGCATAAAGCAAGGGTCGCGTCCCGGTTATCTGATAGTGAGCTTGGGCTGCCTGTGTTAATACGGACACCGAAGGGACCACGAAAAATATAAAACTGTCTGTTTAAACGGGGTGTCCGTATTAGCAGGCTCACACTGATGACGTTATTGAAGTGTATTATTAAACAGGGACCGCGCAGCAAGTTTTCGAGTGGGGGGCTAAAGAAGAATGCGTGAAGGAAATTTTTTGTGGGCGGGGGGGGGGGGGGGGGGCATGCTTGTGGATTTCTATTCAATTTCTCTAAAGTAACGGAGAATGCTAATATAGCGATAAAACTATTGATTTGTTTCCACATCTTCAGTGATGTTGCTATCGGGTCTGAAAATTCACCATCACTAAATTGAAATATCATAGATTGTTATGTTATACTACTGATATCAACCTTTAATTACTATAAATAAGCCAGAAATCCAACGATTTTGCTTGAGCTGCCTTGAACTCAACGACGAGCCGTGAAGCCTGACATCAAAAGACGGACTTCGCGCTGATCGAGCTAAAATCTGGACGCACAATAACAAGAGAAACAATAACTTCATGATCTTCCAAAAATCAAGGTTGAAACTAATAAACAATTTGTTTGAGAATCGCCTTATAAACAAAACCCAGTTATTACTTTGGATCGAAATTGACCAATTACGAAACAACGCGTTTTCCTGAGACGTCCGCAGGAAAAAGAAGCCATTTAAAAGACGTTTACCTCTTCTAGGTTAAAAGCGAAAAAATATTTTACAATTGTAACGACTAATGCTTCATTCTGTCTATTTATCTGCGCGTTTGTCTTTGCCAGTAACTCTGGTCACTTTCGAATTAACGATTTTTTATAATTTTTCACTCCGTTACTTTTGTTAAATTATTTTTTGTTTAATTTATTTTTATTCTTGTAAAAAAGTGGGGGGGGGGGGGGGGGCTAAAGCCCCCCCAGCCCCTCCCTCTGCGCGGTCCCTGTTAAACATACAGTAAATTAAAGTGTGTAACCTCACTACTAAGTCTACTAAGAAACTAAAAAATTACGATTAGACAAACGTTCATAATTTTCTTTCAATCAAACTAATAGTATATGTGTAGCTGACTGACTTGGCGCATTTGAGGACATTTTTATTGCTTAGAATTAGCCAAATTGGTTAACTTTATATGAGATTGTTTCTGTTGGGACAGGGAAAACTGTCCGTTGTCCGTATTAACGGGTGATGTCCGTTTTAAGCGGGTGAATTTCAGTGAAAATGTATGGGCTTTCGGCCGGAACCAAGAAAACGGTCCTTTATAATGCGGTGTCCGTAAAAGCGGAGTTCGATTGTATTTCTTTAAATAAAAAATAATAATTAAAGAAATAAAGGAAAACATTCTTATAAAGCGATTCTCGCGGGACGATTCATAATTCATACTGTGTAACAACGCGCGGAGAACTTTTAACGCAACAATGTGTTGTCAATAGCAACAGATTGCAGGTTTTAGAAGGTGGCTCAAACTCTCGCAACATGTTGCCACGACAAAATTTTGCGTTTAAAATTGGCGCGATCAGAATTTTGACGCAACGATGTTGCGTTAAAAATCGTCTTTAAAAATCGTCCCCTGTAACATCACCTTTACCAACAATCTGCACAAAAAATGATAAGCATTACAATTGAATATCGATTATAGCATCGAGTTTAGCTTAGTTCGAAGAGAATCGCTTGCTATGGTAATGAGATAGGACGTCATAAGTAGCATGCGGTCAAGCCATTTTTGAATACAAAGGTCCCCACCCCCCCCCCCCCTTTTTTTTACCATGGTGGGGGTATCAGTTTGCGTGTATGTTCAAGGGTTAGGTACGACGAACCAGAAAGTTTACTATTCAAAGCCCATTGAATATTTTTGATCCCTCGTGATGACGTCATTGGCATTATGTAAGCAACTTAAAGATATGCATCTGTGTCAGTTAAGCTAACAAGTCACGGAGTCAACAACTCGCTACGCTATGGGAGACCAGTCGCGTCCTACTCCGGTGAACAACGAAGATGTGGAAATATTACAGGCTTTACAGCCCAACGCGGTTATGCGACGAATAATCCTAACTCTGAGGCGGCTTTAGCTTCTTCTGGCCCGGCGAACTCCCTACAGGTCTTCGCGGCTTCACGACAAGATTCTGTTAATTCACAAGCCCCGGTAAACTCGGGCAAACTCAGTGGTGAAACTAAGAAGGCAGGAGGAACTTGGTGGTGAGAATTATAGCTTAATCCCGCTAGTTGTTCTTATTCGTTGGGTTATAACGAGTTTGTTGTGGTTGTATATTTATCGGATTGTTGGTCGTTTCTTTACAAGCACATGGCTGGTAATTTATGCAAGGATGCTCTAGTGTTATGACTTAGCCCTTTTATGGACTTACTGCACCGGGCTACACCCCTATTATTTTCCGGACGCGACTGGTCTCCTTGTAGTTTTACCTGTGCTTTGCTCATACACTCCTATATTGAATTTGTTTATATTTGTAGGCTGCCTAGCTGTTGTCAGAGAACAGAGAGAAGATCTGGATATACCCATCCAAGGGGTGTAGCTATGTGCCACCAAGGAGATGTGGCTGTGTGCCCACCGAACAGGTGTGGCTACGTGCCCACTAAGGGTGTGGCTGTGGGCCCACCAAGGAGATTTGCTAGTGTCAAAGAAATGTTGGAAGATTTGCTAGTGTCAAAGAAATGTTGGAAGAACTTGATTGGGAAACTTTAGAACTGCGTAGGAAGAAAGCAAGGCTAACGATGCTATACAAAATGCACCATAACCTAGTTGAGATAGATCGACAGAAGTATCTGGAGCCTGCTGGTCGCTCTAGCAGGCACATGCATAAATTTTCGTATAAAGTCCCAGCATCTGAAACAAATTATCATCTGTTTTCTTTTTTTCCTAATACAATCAGGGACTGGAATAGCCTACCCCTGAACGTTGTTGAGGCAGAAACTGCAAATTCTTTCAGAGCCAAGTTAGTTATGTTCTGACTTTTTATTTTTGTTATTTAATATTATTAGTAAGACCGCTGACCACTTGCTAAGAATCATCTAATCGATGGAGAGCAAGAATTTGGAAAATAAAATAAAAATAGGTGGTGTGGCTATGCGCCAAAGTGACGTGCTTTGTTTATTTTCGGTAACCCTTGATCGGTGGGATGACCCAGCAAGCGTTTTGTCTTAAAGGACATTCCCTTGTTGCCACGAATTTTTCGGGCAGATGGGTCGTTTCCTCCGGGCTTGACCGTTACTCCTGGTAAAGCATCCTCTTCCTTTGCCTTATTACAGCCAAAAAAATCGTGATGCGCTGTGAGGGCTCAAGTGTTATGAGTTATACGAGTTAATCGTGATGCGCTGTGTGGGCTCACGTGTTGTGAGTTATAACAGTCAATAGTGATGCGCTGTGTGGTCTCACTTGTTATGAGTTATGAGAGTCAATCGTGATGCGCTGTGTGGGCTCACGTGTTATAAGTAATAAGAGTCAATCGTGATGCGCTGTGTGGGCTCACGTTGTATGAAAAAAAACGCGGGAACACTGGCAATTTGATCCAATCACGGCTTGTCAGAATGCCAAACTTTGCAGTATTAATTGGGTACTCCTGGATGGAAACCCAAGCTCGGAGAAGTTGAGAGAGCCTGCGTTATTCGAGGAGTTTGACAGAGTTCTAGACGGAGATCTGAGACGAGTAACCGATATCCCTTTCGAGACCCTGGTTCTAAGGGTTTTGGAGATCTATCTGTTAACCTCCACGCATTCTGACTGACCAATTAACGTGAACTCCCTCTAGCCTGTTTGTGTTTGCGTGGATTGCGGATTTTAATGTTTGGGAGAATAGATTTGGAGGTGAGGATTGGGACTGGTAAGGATTGGGGGTAAGGATTGATATGTAGAGGTTGTGGTAGGGTGGTCACTTTAGGAGGGCTTTCCCAACCAGGCGAGACAGGGAGGACTTTCCCATACCTTAATGCTAATGAGGCAGCAGGAGGGATAATAAACTATTCAAACGCCATTAAATATTTATGATCCCTCGTGATGATGTCATTTGCATTATGTAAGCAACTTAATGATATGCATCTGTGTCAGTTAAGCTAACAAGTCACGAAAAAAAAAAGTCGGACCACCTTCCCTCCCTCCCTCGCGTTGCCTCTCTAGCACTTCGTGCTTCTTCCTGTCGTTTACCAGACAGGGAGGACTTTCCCATACCTTAATGCTAATGAGGCAGCAGGAGGGATAATTAACAATTAGACCCGTAGCCCGAAAGGGCTACGGGTCAATAGCCCATGAGGCGCAGCCGAATGGGCTATTGACCCGTGGCCCTTGAGGGCGAAGGGTCTAATTGTTTTAGTATCACCCAACTGTAGTCGGACAGAAAAAGGCAATAATAAAAAAAAAGCAATTGCAAGTTGAAGAAATATTTATTTGGGAATAAAACGGAAAATAAAACCGGCGAATTTCGCTACTCGATGACTATTACTATTAGACCCCTAGTAGCGTAGCCAATCAAAATGCAGGATTTGCATTAGTCCATTAGTTGGGTAATACTAATGAACTATACTGACTATACATGATAACAAAGAATTTCCTGGGAGGGGGAGGGAGTCAACCTGCTATGAAAGAGTCGAGGATGTTCGACATATCTTTTAAAGTGTTCGATTTCAAAATGTTCTATTGTATATGTGCAATTCATTTTTTAGGTAAGGGAAAGGTAGAAATCTGTGTCTACATCTAAGTGCAAGAAGAACGTTTTCATTGAAAACGACCAGAAGCTCATAACAGAGAAGCGATTAACTCGTGGCCAATGCTGGGGATTTTTAGAAAACGCAGGGAGCCAATCAGAATTTACTTCCTAATATGGAATTGTAAAAGAAGCCTACTCCACGCTCCCACAAGGTCAAACCAAATCATACCCTCCAGAAGGACGTCGGACACCTTATTGAGACTTATATAACGGAGTAACTGGTTAGCTTTCAGTTGAGGTTAGGGGTAGCAGTTTACATAGTTAAATTCAGGACTAAGCAACCCGAGAAGCTAGGTGGTACAGTGGTACGGCAGGCTATGTAAGCCTAAGCCTAGCTGAGGTCACAGGTTCAATCCTGAGTGGGGATTTTAGAATTCCTTTTTACACTAAAAAATTTATTGAAAATAAAATTCTAAGTGTCGACATTACGTTATATAAGTCTCAATAAGGTGTCCGACGTCCTTCTAGGCACAATCCTCCCACAACACTTGCGCGCGTTGAATTACAGGAAAACCTTGAATCTAGTTCAAATAAGTTGCTACAAATTAAGGTCAATAATTGCACGTTGCATCTCTGAGACTCGACCAAAACGTCAACTTTATACTATTCAAACGGCCATTGACTCCCTTTGGAGAAAAGAAAGTCGTGATAAGCTTCTGAAACGACTTAATCGCCAATAAACAGTGGGATTCTGATTGTTTTATTCCCAGAGTTATAATTTATAGGGAGATATGTTGTGCATTTGTTTTTGTCGTGTACGAGATTTAAAGTGCCTATAAGCCTTTATATTTATATTTTATATTTAAAATACTTTATATTTTCAGAATCAACTCTGTTAAATGGTGAAATGTTTCTTGTTTTTAAACGACATCTTGGCCATTAACTATAAAGATAGATCGATATTAGATCTACGTACATCTTTATTTTAATACTGTTGTTCCAAAAGTTACAAATAAACTTGTTTTCATGAACATGATAAAAGTCGTATATAAATAATATTAAAGGACTATAAGCAAAAAATGTGATGTTAAATGTTTAAAAACATTTAGTTTGCGAACATGAACATGTGGACATTTCACACGGTTTAAGCGTGCAATTGCACACAGGTCTCTAAAACACGTTTTTTCAAGTCACATGTATACTGTTTATATAGCCCACTTATATATCTAGTTCAGATCACCAGCTAGTTGAATTTACGACCTCGAGAAACCAGTACCGTTGAATACAATCCGTGGCATACCGGATAATATGCAATGGCTTTCCAGCCAAGGTTCTGATTGGCAGTAATCTTCGTGATATGAGATAAATCATGACTTCGTGATATACATATCCATTCTATAGTGTTCCGCTCACGCGGGCTCGTTAGAGCTCCGCTACTTTATAAACGTGACTGTAAAGTACGAGGTTTACAGAACATGCTACAAATAAGAACATTTACTGGCTTCAACTGTCATGTGAGACCTTTATAATTTGTTTCACCATCCTCTTATCACTTTCGAAAATCACAACGTTTTTGGTTTTACGAACCACTCTATCAATTGTCCCATAAGACTTATAACTTTAAACATTGAAAGTCACGTTTTACATTGAAAATCCGTTTTTTTGCGAACGTGCGCGCTGTTTTGTAGGATGTCGACTTTTGTGTCATCGAAGAAGGTGGTTTACAATAGTTTTTGTTTGCGAAAGACGTCAACAGGAAAGAGAGAAATTACGTTCTACAATCAAAAATGAGTAGGTGTGTGTAAAAGTTTACACTTTTTCACATGCGATACACAGGATGAAAAAAGGGGGTTTTCTTCTATACGCTTCATTTTATTTGAAACATAGGCATGAAAAGGCATATCTCTTGTGGGTTCATCTGACTAGATTCTAAACACTGTAACATGGAGGTTTTAACAATAATTCTCGCTGTTTTCTTGATCACTGTGGATGCACTCGGCGTCCTTGGAAACCTACTGGTTATAATTACAATTTCTTTCAACCGACGATTCCACGTCATGAGATATGTACTGCTCGCAAGCCTGGCCGCCTCAGACTTTCTCCTTCTTGTGCTTGTGCTACCTTCGCGCGTAGCAGGCAAACTGCAAGAAGATCTAGTTTGGTCGATGACTTGGTGTCAAGCAAACGCCTTTCTGGCAAGGTCGCTGTATTGCAGTGGAAGTCTTCATTTGATCGCCATCTCTTACGATAGATACCAGGCTGTCGTTAAAAATCCTCTGATATATGAAGAACTCATGAATAAAGCCAGGTTCATTTTGCTTCTACTCCTCTGGGTTGTGCCAATTGTAGGCAGTGTCCCTCCGTTGTATGGCTTTTGGGGGGAATATGCCTACAATCAAGAGTTACAAGTCTGTGACCAGAGGTGGGATATCCAGAACGAAGATCATCTCAAGGAATCTGTCGTTTCGTCCGTGTGTGTCTTCGCAATTCCTCTGATGGCGATTGCCTGGTTAAATTTCAAGGTAGGAAAGAGTCTTTGTTCCTCGGAAGTACAAAAGTGTGGGGTGGAAAAAGAAAACCTTTTGATACCGCTGGAAATTGTAACTGTAACTGTAAATCTTTATTTAAACACGGTAAAATCATCAGGAACCTAACCTAGCTAACCTAACTAGCCTAAACAAATTACAAAGCTAACTACAATTGATCTAATAACCTGTTTTTCATGAATGAAAAATGAAAATAACCTTCAAATTAGCAAGAGTGTGAACGTACTATCTTGCCCAGAAGCTAAGATGTAGGTCAGCGATTTTTGTTTTATTTCTTTTAGACATCGGAATGGCGGTAGAGATTTCTTGTACAGTTAACAGGCCGGAGCTTTAATGTTTTTTCTTTATGTCACGTGACTTACCAAATATGGTTGTGATTTACAAATATTGATGGTGCCATTAACAGAACGAACGTGATCAAACATCATAGCCGAGGTTCTCTTTTCGGCAGAATCGCTTGTTCGCTGGTCAGAGCCGGGTATAGTACTATAAACTCCTTTTATAACATTCACCTCTATTAAGCGGAAGCGGATTCACCGTTTAGATTCCCAATTGGTGAGTTTTATTGTATTTCATCTCTATTAAACGGTCACGTGTTTTTATGATCAGGAAGAACTCTCATTTCAGTCATTTGCACTAATCAAAGTGACTTACTTCACGAAATTGAGCTACGCGGCTCTGAATCACAAACAACCATAACTGATTGTTTCGTTTCATGCTTAATGTTATGGCAAAATTTTTGATGATGTGGTTTACAACAAAGACTTGCCTAACGAACAACATTATAAAATCAGATAGCCAGGCATGAACTTCCTTGAACATACAATTACTAAATTTCTCTGTTAGCAATAAAATAAAAGTCATGCGAGCAATATCGCACTGCACTAGTAGCAGTTCAGTCACAGAAACCTCTATTAAGCGGTCACCTCCATTAAGCGGTAAGTTGGCTATTCTCCGAGGGCAACAGCTTAATAGAGGTTTCTGTGACTGAACTACTACTACTACTGCTGCTGCTGCAGCTGCTGCAGCTGCTGCAGCTGCTGCCGCTGCTGCTGCCGCTGTTGCTGCTGTTGCTGCTACTACTGCTACTACTACTTCTACTGCTACTGCTACTGCCACTGCTGCTGCTACTACTGCTACTGCTACTGCTACTGCTACTGCTACTGCCACTGCTGCTGCTACTACTGCTACTGCTACTGCTACTGCTACTGCTACTGCCGCTGCTACTGCTACTGCTGCTGCTACTGCTACTGATCAAGGTATTTGCACATATATTTGATGAGGATTTCCAGAAGATCTCCGTTCTAGAGCTTTGTCTCCGTCTTAAAGTGATGGAATATGCTGGGAAAATATCTATTGCACTAACTTATTGTATTAATTTTAATAGGTGTACAAAACAGCTTCTCGGATCGAACAGCGTATTATAACAGACAAGGTCCATCTTGCACACCAAAACCAGCAACAGATGAAGCTTGTAAAGGAGCGAAAAGCCGCCAAAGATATCATTGTTGTACTGGGAGTCTATTTGCTCTGTTATCTACCATGCTGGGTAACCGCCATTTGTCGCCATGCCCTGCCTCCCAATTCGGTGCCAACAGAGGTTATTGTTGTTGTAAATGCCTTGTTTTTCACCAATTCAGCCTGTAACCCAATTATTTATGGGATCCGTAAAATGGAGTTTCGCCGGGCGGTAAAAATGTTGTTCAGAGGCAAACAAGTCGTCCCAGGGGGAGAATAGGCTCAATCAGTTCGGAGTACGAATACGAGATTGATAGCCGTTCACATCTAGATACGCATGTTTTTGCGTTCGCTTTTATTTGAAAACGGAGATTTTCCAACTAGTAGATTTTCCATCTGTAGGTAAATGAAAAAAATACGGGCCGAAAACGCAGACAACGTGGAAAATTACCTTTTGTGTTGTGAGTACAAAAAGTGGACACAAGTACCTTTTTTTTCAATCGGTTAATGAGGTCGTTTCGTCCGCAGGTAAACAATAGGCACTTTGCATAACGTCATAACATGACTTACATAACAATAGTGCCATCCAGTCACGGTTCAGTGATCGGAATGTGCCATTGTCTAGTCATTGTTTTGGAAATCCCACTGTTCTCCATGCCACCCACTCACTCATTGTTTTGACGTATCTGTGACGTTATGCAAAGGGCCTATTAAAACCTGAAGAAGATTGACGATCCAAAAACACTATTAACAAAAACGGTGATAGGAAATATATACTACAAAGCAACAATTTCGATCGGTTTTTAAATGTTTAAAGTTAAGCACCTTATGCAAACTCGTTTCTAGAAATCTCCGCAATCAAATTAAAACGAACAAAAACGAATTATCGCATTTACATTTTTGCAACAATCTTGTTCCTTTGGCTACCTTCAGCAACAGAAATGAGCGGGGACTTACTGAACACGAGTGTCTCATATTTGTTTTTGTAATTAACCCTCAGACGTACACGCAAACTTATAGCCCCAACGTGGCACCCCACCCCTTGAGTTTTTGTTACAATATTTTGAAAAACATTTTACTATTAGTAGATAGAAAATTTGATGCCGGTGTTATTGATGGCTTAAACCTCGGACGTACACGCAAACTTATACCCCCACCGTGGTACAATTGAAATATTTTACATCTAATAGATAGCCCGTGATGTGCTCTACCAGGTAAGGTAAATATTATGGGTTGTGGCGCTGCTGGGTCCGTGACGTCATCGAAAAGGGCCGCCAAGATGGCCGCCATCTTCGACTTTACTAAAAATTGAAAAATATCGGAAAAATGCCGAAATTGCAAATATTGTTTGCTAGAGTTACAAAATAATTTACAATTAAACATTGTGGCGCTTTTAGTAGCATTTTATGTTATTTTTTACTGAAAAGAGGTGAAAACACGCGTTTTTACTCAAAAATGGGTTGATCTTATGTTACTTATGACGTCATATCTCGTTTCCATAGCAACCGGTTGTCGCCAAACACCAAAATGTGTCTCAAGGATAAACGAAGAGCTACTGAGAACGGCATGTGCTAATCCTTAATGGTCTTGAAAATATCGGAGAAAAACCTTGAGGGGGGGAAGGATGACCACACCCTCCCCCCCTCCCCCCCAATGTCCCGTTGTAAGTCCGAGGATTAAGCAACATGGCATAAGCTTTGTTTTAAACATGATCGTACGAAATTTATGTATCAAGCATTGAGGTGAAAGGACTTTACGCACGTAATTCCTGTCGCAATGCCATGCCGTCATGCACGACTCTTACTTATTAAACGGCTGGCTGATTTCTGAACAGAAAGCCGATGATAAACTTAACGGGTGATGTCCGTATTAAGCGGGTGAATTTTAGTGAAAATAATTACCTTATTATAGGAAATTAACGCTCCATGAAATTAAGGTATTGGAAATTAACGCGACTTAAATTAACGCGAATTTAATGGAAAACGACTTTCGAATAAAGAAAATTAACGCAAAAGAGGAGGTAGAATTGCACAATAAAGGAAATTAACGCGATTAAGATACAGTTGGTGGTGACAACTGGAACAAATTTATTTCAACACATGCGAGAAGTCTAGCGATTTTGAAAGAGAGGAAAGAGGAAGTCTCGTATTCTGTCGAGAAAGACTATGTTGACGATTCAAAATCTATCTTGGCAGAAATCAAAGGAGAAGATATTGAAAACATCACTCTTCTGACAGTGACAACGATGAAGATGAACTTGAAAATATTGTAAACCTTCACTTTAGCTTTTGTGAAAGATTAAAATAAAGGTGTTCCAAAATTGGGGTTAAAATATTGGAAATTAAGAGCGCGGAAATTAACGCTGTTCTTAATTAACGTCGCAGAAATAAACGCTCAACAAAATTAACGCGACTTAAATTAACGCGAATTTTAACGATTCGCGTTAATTTCATGGAGCGTTAATTTCCTATAATAAGGTATATAGGTTTTCGGCGGGAACCAAGAAAACGGTCTGTTATAATGCGGTGTCGGTAAAAGCAGATTTCGATTGTATTTGTTTAAATAAAAAATAATAATAATAAAAGAAATAAAGGAAAACATTCTTATAAAGCGATGTTCGGGACGATTCATAATGCAACATTATTAACTGGCTCGTCGCTCTGCGACGAGTCAGTTCTTAAAATACCCTCTTTTTTTTCGGCCTGTCGGGTCACCTGTCCCGGGAATCGCTTTTGCTGCGACCAACACCGTACCTAGTTTACTTCCGGTAAACGGTTTACTTCCTCTGCTCGATTGATGGTTCAAGAGTTGCTTACTTTCTTCGATCGTTATAAAAAAAAAAACGATATCATCGGCGTTTGCTGTTGTAAACTGAAACAAAACGATACTGTAACAACATTCGGCTGTTGGATTTGTGAGACACCGATAGTTAGTTTGTTGCAGTGCTGTGACATTCATCGATCGCTTCACTTTGACTAATTTTGGTTAGATATCCTGCAAGGTAAGCCCTTTTCCGTGATTATTTCAAAATACAACCATATGTTTTCCTCATTTTCTTCGTTTTAGGAGACGTCTAGGAGGAAGTCATGCTCATTTAAGGGAAATGGCTTTGCTTTGAAATTTATATCCTTTGTATATCGCTACCGTGTACTGAATTTGGCTGTGTTTTCTGAAGTAGAAAAGCGAACTGTAACCAATAATTAAGCAACTACAATTCATATATTTACCGTTCTAATTTCGACGGAATTGTTAAACATTAAATCTCTGTGATTTTCGGATGTGTTCTATTTCTGGTAAAATGAAAGCGGGTTGAACTTTTCTTACCAAATCAACTGTCAAACAGTTGAGTTTAGATCGAGTAAATCGTTGAACAAAACACGTCCTGGTAAGTCACTGCTGAGTAAACAATTCTCAAGCATTACGTCATGGATTCACGTTCAAATTCCACACATCTCGTATTTATGTCAAGCTATGGTCGGCTGTTAATCATTTGATCGATCATGTTGATTTTGTTAACTTATTCGAAACCCCATCACCGATTCTCCAAAATGCCTGTCTTTAAACAATCCTGATTAGGTTGTTTCAAGGATTTTAAAGCGAAAAAAAAATATGTACAAAGTTCTAAACTTATGTTTTTTCTAACAGTACCAAGCCGATCAGGGAAAAAAAAGATAGACCTGAATTTGTAGCCTACTAAGGGATGGACGATTTTATTTTTGTTGTGGAGAGGGGGGAAGGGGGGGGGGGGGGGGGGGGGGGTAGGGAGTGGGGAGTTGGGCAATTTTTCTGATCATGATTTTCTTTTTCTGTCTTGATGTTGTGTAAGAATTTTTATCGGGGTTGTTCCATACCTTTTTTTCCTTTGGCTCGCTGTGCATTATTATTTTTTTCTTTACTTTTGCTGTGTAGGAATTTTTTTTTAATAATTGCCCAACCCCCACCTCCCCCCCCCCCCCCCCCACCACCCTCCCTTAAGAAGTGCTTGAAGCGGGCTGTGGACTGGACTGTGCATATTGATAGATTCTAGATTGTATATTGTGAATTGCTAATATGCATGTAAAACTCTAAAATGAAAACAGGGTGAAAACTGAGACCAAACGAGCCAGTTTCGAAGCCCATCGGGCTCCTTGTTGCGTTGAATTTGACACTGCGTAACAACGCGCGGAGAATTTTAACGCAACAATTGCAGGTTTTAGAAGGTGGCTCAAACTCTCGCAACATGTTGCCACGACAAAATTTTGCGTTTGAAATTGGCGCGATCAGAATTTTGACGCAACGATGTTGCGTTAAAAATCGTCGTTAAAAATCGTCCCCTGTAACATCACCTTTACCAACAATCTGCACAAAAAATGATCAGCATTACAATTGAATATCGATTATAGCATCGACTTTAGCTTAGTTTGAAGAGAATCGCTTGCTATGGTAACGAGATAGGACGTCATAAGTAGCATGCGGTCAAGCCATTTTTGAATACAAATGACCCCCCCCCCCCCTTTTTTTTTTTACTATGGTGGGGTATCAGTTTGCGCGTATGTTCAAGGATTAGGTACGACGAACAACCAGAAAGTTTACTATACATGATAACAAAGAATTTCCTGGGAGGGGGATGGGGTCAACCTGCTATGAAAGAGTCGAGGATGTTCGACGTACCTTTTAGAGTGTTCGATTTCAAAATGTTCTATTGTAAATGTGCAATTCATTTTTTTAGGTAAGGGAAAGGTAGAAATCTATGTCTACATCTAAGTGCAAGAAGAACGTTTTCATTGAAAACGACCAAAAGCTCATAACAGAGAAGCGATTAACTCGTGGCCAATGCTGGGGATTTTTAGAAAACGCAGGGAGCCAATCAGAATTTACTTCCTAATATGGAATTGTAAAAGAAACCTACTCAACGCTCCCACAACACTTGCGCACGTTGAATTGCAGGACAACCTTGTATCTTGTTTCAAACCAGTTGCTACAAATTAAGGTCAATAATTCCACTTTGCAGCTCTGAGACTCGACCAAAACGTCAACTTTATACCATTCAAAAGGCCATTGACTCCCTTTGGAGAAAAGAAAGTCGTGATAAGCTTCTGAAACGACTTAATCGCCAATAAACAGTGGGATTCTGATTGTTTTATTCCCAGAGTTATAATTTATAGGGAGATATGTTGTGCACATGTAGTTCTAACATTTGTTTTTGTCGTGTACGAGATTTAAAGTGCCTATAAGCCTTAAATGCATATTTTCAGAATCAACTCTGTTAAATGGTGAAATGTTTCTTGTTTTTAAACGACATCTTGGCCATTAACTTTAAAGATAGATCGATATTAGATCTACGTACATCTTTATTTAAATACTGTTGTTCCAAAAGTTACAAATAAACTTGTTTTCATGAACATGATAAAAGTCGTATATAAATAATAGCGGAGCACTTGCCAGGCCGAAGGCCTGGCTGCGCAGCCCCATACTCATAGAACCGGAAATTGCTAGATTCCATAGCTCAGAAGGAGGTCGGACACCTTATTGAGACATATATAACGGAGTAACTGGTTAGCTTTCAGTTGAGGTGGGGGTTAGCAGTTTATATTGTTAAATTTAGGACTAAGCAACCCGAGAAGCTAGGTGGTACAGTGGTACGGTAGGCTATGTAAGCCTAAGCCTATCTGAGGTCACAGGTTCAATCCTGAGTGGGGATTTTAGATATTGTTTTTTACACTTAAAAATTTATTGAAAATATAATTCTAAGTGTCGACATTACGTTATATAATTCTCAATAAGTGTCCGACCTCCTTCTGAGCTATGGAAGGTAGACTCTACCCATAGAACCAGAACCTATGCCCTTCATTTTTCATGGTCATGGCTAGCGGAATGTTTCGCGGGCACGCGTGTGCCCTCCGTCCGCGGGCGTGTGTGTGCCCTCCGTCCGCTGTCGCACAGGACCGGACTGCGCAGGACTAGCTCGCGGGCGCGTATGACGTCGCAAAACATGCGCGTCCGACGTCATGTTGAAACCAAAGCGAGGCTTTGTTTTTCGCGCGGTTACACGGCCGAATGTCACGTCAGCTAGAAAAACACTTTGATGTTTTGCTGTGAATTTACTAAGCGGAGAAAACCGTTTAAATTAAAGGCGTTATTTCCCTGAATATTTCGCGGTTTGCTACTCAAGACAAGGATACTAATTAAGGGATACTCAGAAGCCGCTTTAGTGGAAAAAGACGAGCTTTCATGGATAAAATCTTGCTTCGAGGAACTTCATGTATTACGTTTTTATCAAATGCGGGAGATGTTTGTTTTGTACGGATTTCAGAACCAGAAGCGGAGATTTGAATTTCCAAGCAAGCGAGGGACATAAAGGTAAAACAGATTACAGTTTTCGATGAGAATTTATGTTGATATCAATCTGTGTGTGATTTTTTATTGGTGTCATTGTTAGTTTTGGAGAATTGATTTTAAAACGTGCTTAAATTAAGTTGTATCGATCTCTTGAATTTCATCGAAGAAAGCTTGAACTCGATGAGCTATAATTAAATGGTACGCGTTTTGCTTTTAAACGTAAACTAATGGAGATTTGAATAAATTTTTTCGAAAGAAGATTGTGTTGTCCATTTTTATGTGTTTGTTCATTCATTAGATAGTTTGAAAAGCGATTTTATGTAAACAAAACAAGACTTTGATTTTATAGTACAGTTCTATCTTCACTCGCATCCCCATATGCAAATATGTTTGTGTATTTTTGCAATTTTTGATTTTCAAATCAGTTTCTCGGGCAATTTTTGACAAACAAAAACTGTATTTTATTCGGAAACTAGTGGTACTAGTTATTCTAGAAAGAGAAAAGTTGTTTTTGTGAACTTTTGTACGGTCTATAAAAATGTACTGCGCAGACGGTCGCGTAATACTGTTTTTGAGAATTGCTATATTTGAAAATAGCCCGTTCGTCAATCTTAATTCTTGTGCTTCCAACCTTTCACCTTAGTTAAGCTTGTTCAAAGTGCGACGCTGTTAGGCTTGGGCTATCTATATATATTATAGGACTATAAGCAAAAAATGTGATGATAAATGTTTAAAAACATTTAGTTTGCGAACATGAACATGTGGAAATTTCACACGATTTAAGCGTGCAATTGCACGCAGGTGTCTATAAAACACGTTTTTTCAAGTCACATTATAGCCCACTTTCATATCTAGTTCAGATCACCAACTAGTTGAATTTAGGACCTCGAGAAACCAGTACCGTTGAATACAACCCGTGACATACCGGATAATATGCAATGGCTTTCCAGCCAAGGTTCTGATTGGCAGTAATCTTCATGATATGAGATAAATCATGATATCGTCATGACTTCTTGATATAAATCCATTCTATAGTGTTCCGCTCACGCGGGCTCGTTGGAGCTCCGTTATATAAAACGTGACAGTAAAGTACAACGTATACAGAACGTGCAACAAATAAGAACTTTTACTGGCTTCAACTGTCATGTGAGACCTTTGTTTCACCATCGCTCTTATCACTTTCGAAAACGCACAACGTTTCAGCTGCGAAACTCAGTTTTACGAACCGCTATATCAACTGTCCTATAAAAAACTTAATCTTAAACAACGCGTTGCGTTTCATCTGTCATTGAAAATCACGTTTTTCCAGGCAAATCATAAACAATTTTAAAAGTAAGTGTTATCAGAATTTTATCACGTTTTATTCTAAGTGATAAACTTCGTGTTTTAGTATATAAAGTAGGAAGAAGGCCTTATAATAGTTTTTGTTAATTAGCGCCGTCAACAGGAAAGAGAGAAAGTCTGTTCTAAATTCAGTAATGAATAGGTGTTTGTAGAAAGTTTCCACTTGAAAATCATTTTTGTATTCTAAGCGAATGAGATACATAGTATTGGAAAAAGCGTGGGTTGTCTTTTATACGTTTTATTTTATTTGAGACATACACATGAAAAGCAAATGTCTTGTGGGTTCGTCTGACTTGACTCACAACACTGTAACATGGAGGCTTTAACAAGAATTCTCGCTGTTTTCTTGATCACTGTGGATGCACTCGGCGTCCTTGGAAATCTACTGGTTATAATTACAATTTCCTTCAACCGACGATTCCACGTCATGAGATATTTACTGCTCGCAAGCCTGGCCGCCTCAGATTTTCTCTTTCTTGTTCTTGTGCTACCTTCTCGTGTGGCAGCCAAACTGCAAGAAGATCTAGTTTGGCCGATGACTTGGTGTCAAGCAAACGCCTTTCTGGCAAGGTCGTTTTATTGCAGTGGAAACCTTCATTTGATCGCCATCTCTTACGATAGATACAAGGCTGTCGTTAAAAATCCTTTGATATATGATGGACTCATGAATAAAGCCAGGTTCATTTTGCTTCTACTCCTCTGGGTTGTGCCAATTGTAGGCAGTGTCCCTCCGTTGTATGGCTTTTGGGGGGAATATGCCTACAATCAAGAGTTACAAGTCTGTGACCAGAGGTGGGATATCCAGAACGAAGATCATCTCAAGGAATCTGTCGTTTCGTCCGTGTGTGTCTTCGCAATTCCTCTGACGGCGATTGCCTGGTTAAATTTCAAGGTAGGAAAGAGTCTTTGTTCCTCGGAAGTACAAAAGTGTGGGGTGGAAAAAGAAAACCTTTTGATACCGCTGGAAATTGTAACTGTAACTGTAAATCTTTATTTAAACACGGTAAAATCATCAGGAACCTAACCTAGCTAACCTAACTAGCCTAAACAAATTACAAAGCTAACTACAATTGATCTAATAACCTGTTTTTCATGAATGAAAAATGAAAATAACCTTCAAATTAGCAAGAGTGTGAACGTACTATCTTGCCCAGAAGCTAAGATGTAGGTCAGTGATTTTTGTTTTATTTCTTTTACACATCGGAATGGCGGTAGAGATTTCTTGTATAGTTAACAGACCGGAGTTTTAATGGGTTTTTTTTATGTTCCGGTCTCGTGACTTACCAAATATGGTTGTGATTTACAAATATTGATGGTACCATTAACAGAACGAACGTGACCAAACATCATAGCCGAGCTTCTCTTTTCGGCAGAATCGCTTGTTTACTGGTCAGAGCCGGGTAAAGTACTGTAAACTCCTTTTATAACATTCACCTATATTAAGCAGAAGCGGATTCACCGTTTAGATTCCCAATTGGTGAGCTTTATTGTATTTCATCTCTATTAAACGATCACGTGTTTTTATGACCAGGGAGAACTCTCATTTCAGTCATTGGCACTAATCAAGGTGACTTACTTCACGAAATTGAGCTACGCGGCCCCGAATCACAGACAACCATAACTGTTTTTTTTTTTTCGTTTTATGTTGAATGTGATAGCAAAACTGTTGATGATGTGGTTTACAACAAAGACTTATCTTACGAACAACATTATAAAATCCGATAACAAGGCGTGAACTTCCTTGAAGACATACAATTGCTAAATTTCTATCTATCACATTTTGTGTTACTGTTGCTGTTATCAATAAAATAAACATCATTTGAGCAATATCGTACTGTATTAGTTCAATTTCTGCCATATTACGTGCTGAATTTTAGAACACCTCTATTAAGCGGTCAGTTGGCTATTCCTCGAGGGCAACAGCTGCTTAATAGAGGTTTCTGTGACTGTACTACTACTACTACTACTACTACTACTACTACTACTACTACTACTACTACTACTACTACTACTACTACTACTACTACTACTACTACTACTACTACTACTGCTACTGCTACTGCTACTGCTACTGCTACTGCTACTGCTACTGCTACTGCTACTGCTACTGCTACTGCTACTGCTACTGCTACTGCTACTGCTACTGCTACTGCTACTGCTACTGCTACTGCTACTGCTACTGCTACTGCTACTGCTACTGCTACTGCTACTGCTACTGCTACTGCTACTGCTACTGCTACTGCTACTGCTACTGCTACTGCTACTGCTACTGCTACTGCTACTGCTACTGCTACTGCTATTACTACTGCTACTACTACTACTACTACTACTGCTGCAACTGCAACTGCTGCTGCTGCTGCTACTGCTACTGCTACTGCTACTGCTGCTACTGCTACTTCTACTTCTACTGCTACTACTGACTGCTGCTGCTGCTGCTTCTACTGACTGCTGCTGCTGCTGCTTCTACCACTGCTACTGCTACTGCTACTGCTACTGCTGATACTGCTACTGCTGATACTGCTACTGATCGAGCGCATTTGCACATTTTTGATGAGGACTCCCAGAATACCTCCGTTCTAGAGCTTTGTCTCTGTCTTAAAGTGATTTAATATGCTGAGAAAATATCTATCACACTAACTTATTGTATTGATTTTAATAGGTGTACAAAACAGCTTCTCGGATCGAACAGCGTATTATAACAGACCAGGTCCACCTTGCACAGCAAAACCAGCGACATATAAAGCTTGTAAAGGAGCGGAAAGCCGCCAAAGATATCATTGTTGTACTGGGAGTCTATCTACTCTGTTATCTACCATGCTGGGTAACCGCCATTTGTCGCCATGCCCTGCCTCCCAATTCGGTGCCAACAGAGGTTATTGTTGTTGTAAATGCCTTGTTTTTCACCAATTCAGCCTGTAACCCAATTATTTATGGGATCCGTAAAATGGAGTTTCGACGGGCGGTAAAAATGTTGTTCAGAGGCAAACAAGTCGTCCCAGGGAGAGAATAGGCTCGCGCTAATTGAAAATTAGAGAATACGTTCGCGCTAATTGAAAGCGGAGATTTTCCGACTAGTAGATTTTTCCATCTGTAGGTAAATGAAAAAATACGGGCCGAAAACGCAGACAACGTGGAAAATTACCTTTTATGTTGTGAGTACAAAAAGTGGACACAAGTAACTTTTTTTTTTTCATAGGGTTAATGAGGTCGTTTCGTCCGCATGTAAACAATTAAAACCAGAAGACGATTGACGATCCATTAAAGCACTATTTAATATAAGCACTATTTAATATAATATAAGCACTATTTGATAGGAAATATGTACTACAAAACAACAATGTCGATCGGTTTTTATATGTTTAAAGTTAAGCACTTTATGCAAACTTGTTTCTAGAAATCTCCGCAATCAATTTAAAACGAACAAAAACGAATTATCAAATTTACATTTTGCAACAATCTTGTCCCTTAATAGCTACCTTCAGCAACAGAAATGAGCGAGGACTTACTGAACACGAGTGTCTCGCATGCTGTTTTGTAATTAACCCTCGGACGTACACGCAAACGTGTAGCCCCACCGTGGCATCCCTCCCCCGTGGGTTTTTGCGGTGTTACAATATTTTGAAAAACATTTTACATTTAATAGATGGATAATTTGATGTCGGTGTTAAATCGCGCCATTGATGGCTTAAGCAACATGGCATAAGTTTTGTTTTGAACATAATTGTACGAAACGAAGTTTATGCAGCAAGCAATGAGATGATATTTTGATTACTCTTACATTCATCGTAAGCAAAAACACTTGATGTTCCGCCGTGCAAACTCACGCCGTTGATAGCTTATGCCTATAATATTGATCAGCCTGAAGATAGTGGTATAAACCTTGTAAAGAGACTGTAATTATAAGTCTAGAATCATTAGTTATATAATAAGAACTTCCGTGAAGGGAATTTGAATTATTTTACATCCATTCAGCAATGTAAATAAAGTTGATGAGCGTATCACTTATTTCTTGATATTCGAAAAAAAAACATCTCCTTTACGCATTTACGGTGGGGAGAGTGGGGGGGGGAGGGGTGGGGGGGTGTGAGCGAGAAGGGGATGGGAGAGGTGGAGGGGGGAGGGGGTTATTGAGGCGGAGTGCCCGCTCTTACCTTAAGCGTTTATAATTTTTATTTTAAATACATTTAAAAGATACCCACGTAAATTGGTAATTTTTTCTGTGGAATTAACCTGGGAATATTTTTATTTTATTTTCTTCTGCGTGACATTTGCTGTTTCCATAGTAATAAGGTTTTAAAAGGGAATTTGACCAAAATGTTTGGTGTTTATGTACAGTTCTGGAGTCTGATATCAAATAACTTGTTTTGAGAGAACACTTAGGACGTTCGCGCTAATTGTTTAAGCGTATCCTTACTGCGCACGCAATTCATGTCGCATGCCATGCCGCCATGCACGACTCTTACTTACTAAACGGCTGGCATGTTTTGAAGGGTGTTTACCAGCCAAAAAATCCGGAAATTTCGGTTGAAAGTCAAATGGATCAGACAATTTCCGGAAAATCGGTTCGGAAATTGTAGAATACCTCCAGAGGTAATCATATTTTTCCGTTTCGGAATAGAACGTTGGAAATTTCCTTACCATTTGAATTTAGAAAAAATTCAAATCTCTAAATCGAGTTAACGATCTGGGTACCAGGATGGAGAAATGGAATTTTTAAATGGTAAGGGCAATCTCGTCGGTTGGTCGGTAAATTTGGATAATCGCTTACCATTATCTAATGGTCACCCCCGACCGGTTTTTTTCCTAAAAATGGTAAGCACCCCAAATAATATGCAAGGGCATTTGGAAAATACTTTGTTGTATGCAAATGATTTGCTTTATTACTATTTTGCCGATCGTGCCCTTAAAAAAGGTTTTTTAATTTACTCGATAACCGTCTTATAAATTTTCTTGAAACTTCGTCTGCAGCTAGTGATACGTAAGTGATACAAAATTTAAAAGTTTCATTATAAAGTGTCTGACTAGATTTTAAGAAAAACGACATTGTTTAAATCAAAGGGCTGTTTGTTTTGTCTATCATGCCCTAAAAATGATTTTTGACTGATTTACTCGAACACAGTCTTATAAATTCTCTTGAAACATCGCCTGTAGCTAGTATTATTATTCAACTGCACTCAGTAGAGTACAAATAACATCCAAAACGAGTACAAATATCTCACGGTATTTGTACTCCAGAAGACCGGTTTGACCGGTTTTTCACAAACGTCACTTCGAGCATAAGTCTTACGTAAGCGGTGAAAAAAATGGCTGAAATTGTTCCCAAACTAGAACGGACAAAACTGAGAAAAACGGACGGGATCTATTGACGTTTTTACCCAAACAAATCCACACAATTATGGGTTTAATCACACAAAGTCTTTCTTCGCTGTACAAAAAGTACACGCGACCAAACAACTACACGACTGACAATTCGTCATCATTTTTTTGAATAAAGCGCGCGCGCGCTGACAAACAAGTTCAAATGGCGCGCACACGACAACCTTGAAAAAGTAAGAAAGATTACAACGGTGTTCATGACTAAGTTGAGTAATAAATCTCTTATTGGACAGTTTAGTGTGTAGTATCGTGGGATATTTTTACTCGTCTCTTGTATTTTGACTCGCCCTACGGGCTCGCCAAAATACAGCGAGACTCGTAAAAATATCCCACGATACTACACACTAAACCGTCCAATAAGATATATATAGTTGAGTACTTCAAACTTTGAAAGTTTCGTAATGAAGTGTCTGACTAGAGTTTAAGAAAAACGACATTGTTTGAAACAAATGGCTATCAGCTGGCTGGTAACCGCTGTCGCTTGGAAACTTGGTGAAGAATAAAAACAGTCGGAGCGTGTCTTCTCTGCGAAATTTTGATTTCTAAGCATACAACTCACGGTAAAAAAAAAAAAAAAAATCGTAGTCGAGCCACCTTAACTTTGCTCAGATTTAATTCGCTTGGATGGTCGATGACCCCTATCTTTTTATTCTCGACAGAATGTGAAAAATGAACAAAAAATTCAATGTAGGAAGTTAAAAATATTTTCATTTTGGTCTGGAAACTATCAGTGAAAAACCTTAAGGGGGGGGGGAGTTGCAACCACCCCCCCCCCCCCCCCCTTGAATCCTGCCATATTGTGACTGACACTAGGATTTGCAAGTGCTGTCGCTTAAAAATATATATTTACTTTAAGGAACCAGTCGCCAGTTCAATAAATTTGCTTAATAGACACACTCGTGTAAAATATGGCATAGAAAGTTGCATTTTAGATATTCATTGGTGCAACATCGAGCACGGAAGACCGATTTCTCAAAATTAGGGTCGCCTTTCTGATATCTTATCTTAGAAACGGAGTCGGTGTTCTCCTATTTGTTTGGCATTTCTGACACGAGTAACTCATTACCTAGCTGTAGCAAAAGTTTTATTTAAAAAAATCAGTATTAGAAGATTTTCGCGCGAACGTCCTTAAACAGAATATACCTTAACTTTCCATTCCCGATAAGATTTTTGTTCAAAAGAGAGGATCACAAATGCCACTAATTTGTTTTGCCATGAAGAACTAAGGTGCGTGGCTCCCTAAAGTTGTAACAAAACACCAACACAAACTATCATTAGTTATAAAATAAAGTCTCATTTATTTGCCTAGCAATTTTGCCTCGTTAAATTATTAAATCAGTAAGAATGCCAACATATATATATATATACGGTTATTGAGCTAGCGCGAGGTCCGTATTGGGAAAATATTGATTAAGGTTTTTTTTTGCAACTTTATGGAGCGAGCCGGAATATTTTTCATTCAGCTGGGCTCAGTGATAGAGAATATAGCCTGTTCCAGGCTCCGAGATAGTGGGGAACGCGCGAAGTAAAAAAAAGAGGGAAAATCGTGCCCAGTTCCCCGCGATTTGTTTCCTTTTTATTTACTTCGCGCGTTCCCCACTATCTCGGAGCCTGGAACAGGCTATAGAGAATAGAACTTGAATAATAAGTGTTGATCCTCATTTGTTATTCCGCGAGTCTCGTATGATGATATTTGAAAGAATTACCATCTGTTCTTCGGAATGGAGTGCCATAAACTATTGAAAAAGTTTGGGATTTCCCGATATTTTATAACGACACAAAATTAATTAACAGCAGTTTTTTTTCCAGAGTTTGAGTTTCCTTATATGAATTTTTCTAAAGCTTCGCAAATTTTAAGATACCAACGCTACCTTTTACATATTCTTGTTTCGATAAAATTTAGCAAATTTACTTTGAACAGTAAAATATACGAAATTGTTTTCACTCTTTTGGTAGAGGCTTTTTTGCCCTGTCAACATAGCAACTAAAGAATGGCAAATATTGTGCAAGAATTTATCTAATTCTTTAATATCTCAAGTTTCCTTAGGTCAGTTTTTAACTTTGCTGTTTTACAAAAATAGGTTAACGCCAACGTTTTAGAAGGAAAAAACGTACAGTCGTTCATACGTTTTTTTTTTCAAGATCACGTAATTTCGTATATTTTACTATTCAACTAAAGTATAGAATGTAAATTGCTCTGACGGATTTTTTTCTAAAAAAAAATATGTGAAAGGTAGCCGTTAGTATCTTAAAATTTGCGAAGTTTTAGATTAATTAATCGAAGGAAACGCGAGAAAATGTGCGGTTAATTGTTTGTTGTTTTGCTTTGCTGACGTCATAAAATATCGGGAAAACCTAATATGTTTATTTCAATAGTCGAATTAGACGAAGCGACATCTATTGAGACTGTTGTTTATTGCACTTCTTTCCGATAAACAGATGGCATTTCTTTCAAATATGATCACACGAAACGCACGGAATAAAGATTAACACCTTCTAATTAAGGTTCTTTACTTTCTTCTGAAGCATCTCAGCGGGCCGGAATCCTAAATCCTTGCCTGAATCTGATTGGCTAATGACGCGCGCTCCAGCGGTCTGGATTTTCCCATCCCGACCCCGCGTACCGGACCGGTCTTAATTTTATAGAAGATTTTGTTGTTTAAAGCTTAATATCATTGAATTTTCTTGTTAATTATGGACCCAGACGAAAGCTACCAATGCGAAAGTGGGTTTTGAGGTGCGCGAGCATGAAGCGCGAGGTGCTTTTTTTTACGCGCGCCAAAATCCGCTCGAACACCCAAAAGCGCCCGTCTTGCATGATACCGGAGTGCAAGTTGAATATTTCTGGGAATATTTGCATTTAGTACCTCGAGTCTCCGACTTAAAAAAGGGTCGTTTAAAACTCACTTTATCGGAGCCATAATTTTAATTGTTGATGAAAGGGCTCTAAGAGTCATCTCGTTAATGTGAAACATGGTAAGGATAATTTGAAAGACAAATTAATCTCGCAGTAGTTATCTTGCAAAAACGACAACGGAAGTGTAGCGTTTTTATTTCTTGAGTTAGCAAACCGAATAACGGCGTAAGTGAACATTCTAAAGAGGCAAGAAGAACTAATGTTTTAAGGTGTAGTACACATGATCATGAAAGCGACGGGAGTTATTTGAGACTTTTCATCAGTGTTAATTTAGTAGGTGCGTGTGAATAAAAGTGTTAACTTTCAAACTATATTTTTAATGGTTAATAAGAGTTTGACTACTTTGATTGGTTTTGTTTTGATAGCGTGGATTGTTAAAGTAGTACGAGTTTGGGCTGGTTTTCGTGATGTAATATCGAGTTTAAAGGTATTTTGACAAAGTGGGTAAGATTGGCTAACTGGACTAGTTTGGTTTTTATTAAAATCTTGTTCTTAGGCGATCGTTACTTGATTAAAAATGAAACATAAACTGCAGTGATACACATGGTAAACCAACGCATTTTTATAAAAACAACAAACATTTTCAAAAGTAACCGCTACAATGTGTGAAAACTGTTTATGTAGTTAAAAATAGGGGTCTGGAACGAAGATTAAGAAAAAACAATCTTAAGTTCTCTTAACAGTAATTTAAAGGCACAAGTAATAGAGCAACAGCTTCTCACTGTTGACGTTAATATTTAAAGATGGCTGTAGTTCTTGAATGAGCAAAGTCTCCTTAATTTAACAATGAACGGTCTGTTATTCCGTACGCTAAAATATTAAAATGATCGCAATTAAATTTTAGCGGAGCGCTTGCCGGGCCGAAGGCCTGGCTGCGCAGCCCCATACTCATAGAACCCATACTCCTCATTTTTCATGGTCATGGCCAGCGGAATGTTTCGCGGGCGGCGTCTTTACATGTGTGTCTGTCCGAGCGTTGGGCAGGGCTAATTCGCGGGCGCGTATGACGTTGCAAAACATGCGCGTATGACGCCACACAACATCCGGGATCTTTGAGGCTTTGTTTTTCGCGCGGCTACATAGCCGTCAGCTCGGTAAACACTTCGTGGCAGGATTTTTTGCTGTTTTTAGCGGAGAATTAAAGTCGTTATTACCCAACATTTTTTGCGGTTTGCTACTCAAGACAGGATACTAATTAAGGGATACTCAGAAGCCGCTTTAGTGTAAAAAGAAGAGCTTTCAGGGATAAAATCTTGCTTCGAGGAACTTTACACGTTTTTAGCAATGCGAAGAGATGGGTTCCTTTTACGGATTTCAGCACCAAAGCGGAGATTTAAAGAATTTCCAAGTACAGTAGTCGCCGGAAGGACTTAAAGGTAAAACAAATTACATTTTTCGATGGGAATTTATCTTGCTATCAATCTGTGATTGACTTTTTGCAGTTGTGTTCTCGTTAGTTTTGTAGAATTGTTTATAAACGTGTGGCTTAAATTCAGTTGTATTAATTTCTTGAATTTGATCGAAGACACGGTAATGGTACGCGTTTTGCTTTTAAACAAAAACTAATGGCGATTTGAATAAAATTTTTAGAAAGAAGATTGCGTTGTCCATTTTTATGTGTTTGTTCATTCATTACATAGATTGAAAAGCGATTTTATGTAAACAAAACAAGACTTAGATTTTATATTCGCGTCGCCTTATCCAAATATGTTTGTGTATTTTTCCAAATCATTTTATCGGGCATTTTTCGACAAGCAACAACTGTATTTTATTCGGAAAATAGTCGTAATAGTTATTCTAGACGGAGAAAAAGTTGTTTTTGTGAACGTTTGTACGGTCTAAATGTACTGTGCAGACGGACGGGTAATATAGAGAATTGCTAAAATTGAAAAATAGCCCGGTGGTCAATCTTAATTCTTGTGCTTCCGACCTTTTATCTAAGTTAAGTTCAAAGTCATCTTAGTTAAGCTTGTTCAGAGGGTGTTTAGAAGGCGACGCTGTTAGGCTAAGGCTAACTATATATATTAATAAATGTTGTAACCAGTGATTTTGATATGATCAGCAATGGCTGATGTCCTGCAGATGTATAGTCACATTTAGTGAGGGCCTTGAAATATTCGGTTTTTCTGTCATGAAAAAGGATGAAAGGCATAACGATTAAGGCACCGTTCACTATTTATGGAAGGGGGATGGGTGAGAAATGAACAAATTTTCCTCTTTTTTTTTTTCATGTCCCCCCATTCTGTTGGGGAAGAATTTCATTCCCCCCCCCCCCCCCCCCCCACCACCAACTAGTAATCTGATTTCTATAAAATAAAAGTTAGTATTGTATGTATCCATACCGTATTTTTATGGGGGTAAGATGATGTAGTGGCTAGCGTGTTGGTTTTCAGATCTAAAGTAGCTGAAAATTTGGAGGTGACTGTATTGCTGTCTTGATATTAAAAACTGTGCTTCTAATATCATATTTAGTTTTAAGCATATAGGACTGGTGTAAATTTGGGATATGATGGGCCTGGGGTATGATTGGAATGGGCATATAATGGGAACGGGGATATGGAGGAGACATAAACCTGTATAAACCAAACATAAAAGCAATAAAACCATAACATGTTGTAACAGGAAATGAAAAAAAAAGTTTAGAATAATTTTCAGTAAATTTATTAATAAATGGTTATTACAAGTTATGGCATTTTGACTCTTGTGTGGTTTTCTTTATCAAAGCAATTTAACCACTATTAAAGTCTTAACTCTAGTTAAGACTTTAATAGATGTTAACTACCATCACAACGTCCAACACTCAGCTGGGCTATATAAAGATTTATTGCAATGTACAAAACCATTGCTACTGAGCAACCCATAAACCGGGAATGATGCGTGGGTTGACTCACTTACAAGGATGACAAGGGACGAACTGAAAACCACAAAAAAGATACTACTAACAGTTCTTCAACTTAATGTCCACATAGCAGATAAGGAAAATTCCTTTGGCTGGGTTACAGATACTAATTAATACTTTTAAAGTCAATCACTAAAACCCTCCAGTTTAATACTGTTACAATCCAGTAATATGTTAAACTCTAAGTAATGTCGTGTACAATTATGGCAGTACCAAATAAACAAATTAAAATTATAAATCATGCTCCATGGCTGCACCAATACTGTGCAAGGCTGTGCTCTTAGAAGAATCATTAAGAGCCCAAAGGCTCCCAGCCATGAAATCTGGGGTGCCCCGCTCTTATTGGTACTAACTTGAAATATATTCTAATAGCAGTTATCAACACGAGTATACAAATGTACTCGTCAAGTTCCTACCAAAACATTTCAATTTCATCTTATAATAAAGAGAAAAGGCAAAACAGCGGTTTGGTTTGAAATTGTTAAATTAATACAGTGCAATTTCGATAACTCGAAATGTTATAGAGCGTTTTCACATGACGTCATAAAAATTAAAAAATCTAAAGTATACATCCTACAAAGTTGTTTCTAACATGGTATGTGGGTACCAGTGTTATAATCTTTCACAAAAAGTTTCAGATTTTAACGATGTTTCGTTTTCGATTTATAGCGGAGCTCTCGCCGGGCCGAAGGCCTGGCTGCGCAGCTCCATACTCATAGAACCAGAGAACCATAGAACCCATGGCCGTCATTTTTCATGGTCATGGCTAGCGGAATGTTTCGCGGGCGCGTTGTCACACCGCCACCAACCGCCGTCGCTGACCGCCGCCGTCGCTTAGGGCTAACTCGCAGGCGCGTAGACCGTCGCAAAACATGCGCGTATGACGCCACCCAACAACATTGCAATTTCACGTCACCTGGGAAAACACTGATGTGTTTAGCGGAGAAAACCGTTTAAATTAAAGTCGTTATTCTCCTGAATTTTTTCGCGGTTTACTTCTCAAGACAGGGATACTAATTAAGGGATATTCAGAAGCCGCTATAGTGGAAATAGAAGAGCTTTCAGAAATAAAATCTTGCTTCGAGGATGGGAGCAATGCGGGAAGATGTTTGTCACTTCGGGTTTCAGAACTGAAGAAGCGGAGATTTAAACAATTTCCAAGCAGTGGAAGGACTTATAAAAGGTAAAACAAAATACATTTTTCGATGGGAATTTATGTTGATATCAATCTGTGATTGACTTTTTTGTGTTCTCGCTAGTTTTCGGGAGAATTGTTTATAACGCGCTCAATTAAATTCAGTTGTTTTGATTTCAGTTCTTTCATCGGAGACATCTCGGCCTCGAATTATGAGCTCTTAATGGTTCGCGTTTGCTTTTAAACATAAACTTATGGAGATTTGAATGAAATTTTTCGAAAGAAGATTGTGTTGTCCATTTTTAAGTGTTTGTTCATTCATTGCATAGATTGAAAAGCGATTTTATGTAAACAAAACAAGACTTAAATTTTCTGTGCATTGTGTATTTTTGCAATTTTGATTTCCAAATCAGTTTCTCGGGCAATTTTTGACAAACAAAAACTGTATTTTATACGGAAAGTAGTCGTTCTTAGTTATTCTAGACAGAGAAAAGTTGTGTTGTGAACTTTTCTACGGTCTAAATGTACTGTGTAGACTGTCGGGTAATACTGTTTTTTGAGAATTGCTAAAATTGAAAATAGCCCTTTCGGCAATCTTAATTCTTGTGCTTCCGACCTTTCACCTTAGTTTAGTTTCACCTTGGCTAAGCTTGTTCCTTTTCTCCGGCTCATTTCGATTTTTACCGTAATTTGTACTTGCAAGAACCTGTTAATTTAACAGTCCAAACCGAATTTTTGAACAAACTTGAAAACAGATTAAGTGAGAGCGAAATTTTATCCTGCGAAGGATTTTTATCTTTGGCTGAAATTACCCACGCAATGCGTGGACTTTCTTCAGGGAAAACCCCCGGTTCAGACGGATTACCTCAAGAATTTTACGCTAAATTCCGCTATTCTGTTCGAAATTATAAATTTAGTTTGGAAAATAATTCTCTCAGTGATTCAATGCAAGGAATATGATAAGAAAAACCTCAAAAATTGGTGGCCCGGCCATTTCGCTACTCGATGTTCATTACAAAATTTGTTCAAAAGCTCTTACAAACAAACTTTCAAACGTGTTACCCTCGATTATTTCAAGAAGATCAAACTTGTTTCCTCCCAGGTAGGACGATTTTTGAAAATTTAATTCTCTTGCGTGACCCTCTAGATTATATAAATATTACCAATGAAACTGGTATCTTGCTGAATATCTACATTATACTGTCTAGCAAATATGAAAATTATAGTTAATGGTTTTTTGACTAAAGAAATTCCACTCGAGTGGGGGGTGAAGCAGGGAGATCCCCGGTCTCCACTTTTGTACATTTTATGCGCAGACGTTTTGGCTACCAGTATAAGAAAGGATGATACTATTGAAGGTTTTCTCCTTCCAGAAGCCTGAGGAAAGCGTTTTAAAATTATCCAATATGCGGATAACTCCACATGTTTTGTAAACGACATTTTTTCTTTAGACAAATTGTTTATCTTACTTCACAAATACGAGACAGGTACAAGGACTAAATTAAATGTGGCAAAGAGTACTTAAGCCATGTAGTTAGGAGCTTGGTGCTCACGTCCGGACACTCCTTATGGCCTGACGTGGGTGTCAAGAATGCAAATCTTGGGTGTCTGGTTTAGCAATGGTACTGCAAATGTGGAACCAGATAACTGTTTACCAGGCCTTTCCAAGCTACATTAAAATTTCAACCTGTGGAAGGGTGTGGGGTGTTTTCACTCCCACCCTATCGGCACTACTCAATACTAGGTTTATAGTTAATGTTAAGACTATTTTCTTTTACCTAATGGACTTCTGCTGTCGACGAGAATGACATGCGAGCACGCTTTTTCATTAAGACCATACTTTATGGTATATGGGTTTTTTGAAATAAAGCAACTTTTCACAATAGCACCGAGAACTCTCGGGCCACTGTAAGGGACATAAGGAATGACATCACAACACAGTTGCAAATTGACTGAGGGGGGGGGGGAGGGGGGTACTTTGCAAATTTTTGGGCAGGGGTGTGCTGCTGGGACTCTGAGACCCTTAACCTATACTAGACCATTTTAGCTGCATTTTGCAACCATATTCTAGACTAAACACCGCAAATTCCTACCCTATCCTAGACCTTTTCTAGACTCGCTATTTTGCAGAAACTCATTCACTATCACAGTCTAAGATACTAGGGGTCCGTAAAAATGTCATACAGCACACCTTACCGATTATTAAATGTCATTTGCCAGTAAACCTCGTCTAGACTAAATTCTTCATGCAACTGATCAGTTTCGTAGAAAATGATACCCTATTCTAGACCAAAAATCTCTGATTACTATACCCTATCCCAGACTAAACTGCCTGAAAACCATACCCTTCACAGCGGCACATACCTATATAGCTCATAATTATATGGGAGTACCACCCCCCCACCCCACTGCAAACAGAAATTTTCTGCTTTGTGGTGTCATCCGAATATTTGTGAAATACAACAGTCAAAGCTTGTGACTCTAATAATTTAGCTACTGGCAACTCATCATTCATTACCAGAAATGACTAAAGTAATCATGTGCAAACCAGAAAGGACTTTCAAGTGGACCAAACGACCGGAAATGAACTTTATAAATAATCCCTTATGGACTAGACTTCCAAGTGACTGTAAACCGGAACTGACCTTGTATTATTGTAACCGGAAATGACTAGCTTTAACTCAGGATGCCTTGTAACCGGAAATGACTAGCCTCTCAGGATAATATTGTAAACTTTAGGGATTTGTTATTGATAAATAAAACATTTTAAAAGGAAAAAACACCGTTGTGTTTAGCGGAGAAAACGGTTTGCAAAATCGTTTTTTCCTGCTTTTTTTTCGCGGTTTGCTACTCGAGAGAGGTTTCACATTTCTAAAACAGTGAGCTTTTGTGGAATTTGTGCAGTCTAAATGTTCTGTGCAGACGGTCTCGTAATAACCTTGCTGTTTTTGAGAATTGCTAAAATTGAAAAATAGCCTGTTCATCAATCTTAATTCTAATTTTTCTTGTGCTTCCGACCTTTCACCTAAGTTAAGCTTATCATCATCGTTTCTGTTCAGAGAGCTCCGCTGTTAGGCTAAGCCTATCTATATATATTAAAGGTTGTAAATGTGTCACGCAATTCGTCACGCTATTTCAGATAAGCCGTGAAAATAAACAAAATGGAACTAGTTGAAAGTTATTAATGAATTATAGATGCTTATAAGCCGATTTCATGCCTCTTATAGTAAATACAATATTTTGTGATGAGATTTTTGGTGTTATTAATACTTTGAAGTCTTTAAATTTTTGGCCGCCATGTTGGTGTTCCTAAGTGGAACACCAAGATGGCCGCTCCATACATTTCTTACTAAAATTGTCTATACTCATTCGCCTATAACTCTTGAATGAAATGCTCTTGTGCTTCAAAATTTGGCCCAGATGTGTAGTTTTAAACTCTCTAAAATTCCATAAACAATTTAGAATCGAAAACTGCTTCTGAATTTTGATATGGCGTCAGTGAAAACGCTCTATTGTAAACATAGAATAATCGAAGGTTTCATTGAAGTGGAAACCATTCATTTGGTTGCGGCAACAAACCCGTTACTTCCGAAATTACTGAACGAGCTTTGAACTCAGATTAACATTTTCTAATATTGGAGATAGATGCGCCTGTGATTGTGTGTGGCAATAAATGCGTAATTACCGAAATGACTAAACAAGCTCTGAACTAAGATACACATTTCCTAACATTGGAGATAGATGCGCGTGAATTTATACGTACAGTACCTTCCACTGCTTCGAGCAAATCACACCTTGTGTTTTGCAAGGCAACCACGATTTGTGTTTGTTGCTGTCCGAAAGATAGAAATATTTTGGCGACACGATTTCAGTCACTGCTAGCTCAAACAATATAAGCTTACTGTAAATCGACAAACCTCTGATTTTGTCACCTCACAATATAACACGTTCGACGAGAAATAAGAAATTTACAATACCTCTCTTTAACACTTGGCTCTTGTGCTTCCATGCCTTCAAACCACTTGAATAAGTTCCAACGGGGTTTTAAAAAAAGTTATACAGGCCGTGTTTTCACGAGACGGTTTTTCTCGCTTAACATTCCTGTAGGTAATTTGTTTACTGACCGCGTTAAGCAGCTTAAAAAATTTATGCGTTTTCACGGACAGAACTTTATTCATTTTTCTTATACCATGCGCGATATATTTTCTTTTGTTAAAACAATAGAAAATTAGAACACAAAAGAACGATAATACAATGCTTGTTGTTTAATTGCCGACAAGCGACCTGGTTTGGTGGCTTAAATTTAATGAGAATTCTATTGTAGTTCGCCGACTCGCTTAACTTTAAGCGAGTTGGACAAGCAACTGTTTTCACGAGATTTCCGACTGTCACTCGCTCAGCGACTTGAAAAATCGCTCGTGAAAACACGGCCACAAACACTTAAGCACGTGAAAATGTCCAATATCATATCGGCGCTTTTACCAGCGCAAAATTGACCTGGTCTTGCCAAATTCAAAATGGCGACTGTTTGCAAGTGCGGTGACGTAAGAGAGATATGACAAATTCATGACGTCCTAATACCCTGGGGAAATTAACAATTGGTCCGGGGGTACTCCCCAAAACTTTAAGTGGTGGTATGCGACGCCCTTCTTGAAACCAACCATATCCTGAATGCCCTAATATAGCTTGTATAAAAAACTAACTTCCCGGACAAAAGTCCACAAAGTTTAACAAAGAAACCTTTGTTAACAACTTTTGTTCCTTTTTTGTTCTGCATGATACCTATATCTCGTTTTGCGCATGCTCATTAACGAGATGAAAAATGGAATGCTTAAATTGACCAACTACGTTTTTCAATAATTACACGCGAACTCCAAATCTGAAGCTCAACCACTGCCACAAATATCATAGCGGGCGTCGCAGGAAACAACGATGCTTAACACAAAATGGTCAAAAGGCAGGAGCAGTCGGCTTCTGTCACATGGTTATGTTTGTGGGTTGTGATTGGTGGATTTCGATCCATTTTGTCAGTTTCTATTTTCTGGGTCCGTTTTTTGTTGCCGTAGTTATTATTGAAGCCAACATAAGTACGCAAGTCTTAGTTCGGCTTTGAACTTCTGAGTGAGTTCGCGTGTTTTAGAAATTAAAGGCGCAGTGAAATCAACATTTACCTTGTCGTAGCCGTTTTTCTCAGTCTTAAAAAATTCATTCGTATTTAATTTAAGAGACCTTGTGGGTTGAAAATCGAAGGACTACAAACGATCCATTCTCGTCGCCAGAGCTCCACGGTTTTTCAATCGGGCTGGAAGCCAGCGCAAAATATGAAATGACTGTGTTTATTAGTCACAAATGGACACCCCGGGGAGGGGGAACTCACATATAAAAATGACGGGGGTGCTTGTGCCTTGAAAATCGAAGGACTACAAACCATCCATTCTCGTCCCCAGAGCTCTACGGTTTATTTTCTTTTTTCAATTGCGTCTCAGATCCGTACAGCGCTTTCAATGTCCTTTTCTTCGACGGTCGAGTATTCTCTGGATATATCTCTTTGCACTTGCACTGGGCCAAGGTCCAAGGACCGCCTTCAATTATATGCGCAAGCCTTACGTACTGATCAGCGGAATTAACAAAAACACTTTACAGCCCATGGAGCGAACTGCCATTAACTGCCATAACTCATTGTGTCGTATCTGTGAAAGGGACAGTGTCGCGGCCAACCTCGTTCCCAGGGTCTTCTCCTTCCCGTCCCCTGGAGCGGAGAAGACCCTGGGAACGAGGTTGTGTCGCGGCCCAGGGCCCAGTTGTTCAAAAGCCGATTAGCGATAATCCAGGATTAAAAGTTAACCGAGGATTTCATTCCTCTTGTTTAAAAATGTTTTCAAAAGCTTATTTTAAGCTTTTGAAAACATTAAGTAATTAATTGATATTTTCACAATTCTCTTTCTTTTATTTCGATCACTTGTTTCTCTTTTTTTTTTCCTTTTTGTTTCTTCTTTTTTTTTCTATTGTTTGATCCTTTCTTTTTATTTCAACAAATTGGTGTGTGTAGCGATTTCTAATCATGTAATTAATTTCACTGGCCTGCCAAGATTAGCTTTTGCTACCTGCAGGCCAGTATTATAAATTCTATAATAACTATAACTAATAAAGATTTTTGTTGTTGTTGTTGTTGTAGGTGAAGACAAGTTAAAGTCGAAACAGAAGGCCAAAAAGACTTCAGAAATTGTCATTGGATTAAAGATGGATTAAAGATTGACGCTAATCCTGGGTTAGCTTAATCGTGCTTTGAACAACCCGGCCCAGAGGAGCTTGCATTAAGCTAGTGTTATAATCTTGATTTGGAAGAACAAATCGCCAAAGTGATGAAAGCAGAAAACAAATTAATTGAAGGAACAAAATAACGGCTAAAACAGTGAAAATTCCATAGGAATGGCAATTTTGACTTCTTGACCGCCTGTCACGAAATCAAATATGATGAACTGTTATCCACTTCCATCCTTGAGGGCCTAACATAGGGTTGGCGGGATGCGGGATAAGCCTTTTTTCGATGCCGGGATGCGGGATGAAAGAAAATTTGAAGGCGGGATGCGGGATGGTTAGAGGTAGGCGGGAAGCGGGAAGTTAGTCATTTTCATGGCGGGACGCGGGAATTCTTGATTTTTCCGGGTGGGAAACGGGATGGATGACGACAATGCACTCGCCGGATATTTCACGATTCCGTGAAGAAAGACAAGTCTGGATGTTTACATAGGTGAGTTTTTAAACCGGCGTTTTTCTATCCTGTCTTTCCTTTGAAAACATTTCAAAGGGGCGTTCAGTTTTTACCAGTAAGCCAGGGGGCACAAGTTGAAAAAAGAAAAGGTTAATGTAGCATAATATACGGAAAGACATCGCGTTGTCATTTTGTGGCTGATAAATTTTAAAAAACTGGTAAGCCAGTGCTTACTTGGCCTGCAGGCAGGTACCCCCCTGCCATGCCAATAAGCAGACACAAGTACACTTACAACTCTGAACAATTTTCAGCTATATTTCAGTTTACATGCTAGAGGGATGAGAGGCCAGCCTTAAGCGATAAGCACTAAAGTTCAAACATTTGCGACTGCTCTCGTTCGACCGCTAATTTGCTTGCATTCTCATCATCTTCTGCCGCTATAATCGAACTTGAATTCGCGTCAACTCTAAATGATTCTTGCCGCCGTATATGGATGATAGTATCTGCTTTTTGGCATTCAAGGGCCGAGGAATGGACGCAACAAACAAAACGTCACTAAGAAAGGCAAACCTTGCAGAAAAACTGACACACCACAAGTCATCCACACAAACGCGGCGGGTAACTGAGTTTCATTCCATTTTTCTTAGCTTACCAGCACCACTTGAGAAGTTAACTACTCATCCCCGACCCTTTTTCACAAGCGGAAGAAAAGTTTTAGTGACGTCAATCATTCCCCACAGATTTACGTCCAGGGGCGTTCCTAGGCTTTTTCTGATTGTAAGCCTTGATGGTTGTGAGTGCCGAAGGCACGAACTTTTAGGAGAGAAATGGAACAGTCTGAAAGGCCATTTCATGCATTCCCTGGACTGGAAGTGGTTAAACCGGGAAGGTCTTTTAACGCATTAGAGCTAACAAAAAACTAAATATTTGAATTGGCAATTATGATAATCATTAGTCTGCAGATGTCCGTTTTCAGTAGATTCCAATGGAATCATAGTGTTAAGTGAGCAAAATAAGGCTCAACTCTATCTTTGATAAACAAATACAAAACCATCCGATTTATTTACACTTAAGAAAATAATTATTTCGTGTGAAAGTACCAGACCTTACATGTCAAACGACGAGACGTTACGTCCGGCCGCCGGCCGTAGAGCGAGTTGTGATCGCGAGTACTGAATGCTCTTGTAAATACGCCTTTCAACAAGTCAACACTAAGTCTACAGTTGGATCACAGCTTAGTCGAGCAGCGAGCTTTGTGACTCGTTCTAATACAACATTTTTAAAAAAGTTATTATACCGTCTGAACGGCCTGTAAGCCCGTGCTTATTTGCTTAAAGGCAGGTACGCGCCTGAATACCAACTCTTTTGAGATAACACGCAACACTGAAATTCCACCTCTGGATTCCACTGAAATTCATATTTATTTATATAGAGATTGTGAATTTCAAAACTTGCAAAAGTTGCCTTGCAGAAAAAAATGAGTTTAGTTTTACCGTATATTTTGTTTTTCCACAAAAATACGTATTCCACATTTTCCCCACTCCTCATTTGCCACACTCCTCATTTTTCGGCATACTCCGCGTTTTCTGCACCGCGTTTTTCACACTCCGCACTCCTCACTCCGCACCCTGCATATTCCATACAACCTTCTCTATCAGATTTCGTGGGTAACCCCTATGTAGTTGGCATTTGAAATTTTGAAGTTTGGTCTGATGGAGGGCCTTCTTCGTGGTCCACGAGCTGTTCTCCGATAAAGAACTTTTATTTGACTCCTCAACACTTACTCAAAAGCGGACAAATTTACCAAACTAAACTGACTGCTGCTGTTTACCGCAAACAAACACCGAGGTTGTAATGCATTAGCCCGCGGAAATTGCATCTCGTCCGCAAAAAACTTGTCTTGCAAAAAATGTATTTTGGAAGCGGGATCGGGATGACATGTTCGAAGCAAGCGGGATGGCGGGATGAAAGAAAAAACAGTGGCGGGAAGCGGGATTGGGAAACCCTATTTTAGACCCTCATCCTTGTAATCCTTCACTTTATCTCCAAACTACTGCTTCTGTTTTGCTCTATAGAATCTTTTTATCCAATTTAGTTGTACATTTGGTGGCATTTGGCGATACAACATGGAGAAATGACTGTAATCCACTTCCATCCTTGCAATCCTGCACTTTATCTCCAAACTACTGCTTCTGTTTTGTTCTATAGAATCTTTTTTTATCCAATTTAGTTGTATATTTGGTGGCATTTGGTGATATAACATGGAGAACTGTAATCCACTACCATCCTTGTAATCCTGCACTTTATCTCCAAACTACTGCTTCTGTTTTGTTCTATAGAATCTTTGTATCCAGTTTAGTTGTATATTTGGTGGCATTTGGTGATACAACATGGAGAACTGTAATCCACTTCCATCCTTGTAATCCTGCACTTTATCTCTAAACTACTGCTTCTGTTTTGCTCTATAGAATCTTTTTATCCAATTTAGTTGTATATTTGGTAGCATTTGGCGATACAACCGCATGGAAATAAGCTACGCTACGCGAAATTTTGGATTTCGGCGAAACAGTGTTCCTTACAGGCGTTGGAAAAACAAAACAAAAAAAAAAAATGACCAGCTTACAATGAATCGCGTAATTTTATTTACCAGTCCATAATATGCAAGACTTGAAGTTTATTTATGTACGTATGTAAAACGCGTAATGTATTTGAGAATGGTTAAAAAATATAGCCATTACAATTCTTGTTAATAAGGTTATTTCTGTACAAATTATATTACAAGCATTTCAACAATAAGGTGTGTAACAAGATTAACAAAGGCTACTGAGAAAACTTTGACTGCAAGAGCGTCTCTCAAAGTCCAGGTTGTTTATTTAAAAATACATCCACGACGCTTTGGTAGTGACATGTTTAGCTACGTTTTCGTTCAACAGTTTCAAAACCAGGTTCGAGGCTTATTTTTACAACAATGACAGTGCAATTATTATTGAGCCAATAAGAAAGATTACATATAATGAAATCAACTTGTCAGAAGTGCAACAGATTCGAAGAGCGGGAAAGTTTGTAATCGGTTGCAAACACAGGGAATTGCATAGCGAGCAGAAAGCGCGGGAAAAGTCACCTGAGCCCAAACCCCATCGGCAGTGGCTATGCGTTTGACTGGCAGGTAACACAACTGTATTGGTCTGATTGGCTTACAGCCTGTCACACGACGCTATTAAAGTGATCGGTGAAACAAAGCAAATATTGTTAGTAATTCCTTTTAAAGGTTATCGAAAAAAAAAAAAAAACAGCTCTGTTGAAAAATGCAGATTGGTTTGACAACCCAGAAGTTTTCATTCAAAGTCTGATCCATTTTAGAAATTATAGAGAAATTGCTGACGGTGGGGAAGCGGGTGTTTCCCTGTCAGTCATACCACAAATAAATCTTGGCATCTCACGGTGGCACGATGAATAAAAATAGAGGTACAATTGTAACAGAAAACAGTTACATGTAACAGGCACTGTATGTAAAGAACAGTGTTTAACACACGTAGGATCCTTTCCCATGTTACGCTTAAATTTTTATAATCACAATAATAAATATTTATTTTCACAGTTTGGTTTCAATTGGAGTATTTTATCCAACCGGTTCGTTTCCTTGACTTGGTTGGTTTTCTTCACTCAGTCCATTATCTTCATTCGTTCCATTCTCCTCGTTCGCTTCACTTGGTTCGTTTTCCTCTGGAGGTATCTAAAAGTTACGCAAAACACAGTTCTTTTTAGTCCAACCTAACAGAACACTTTCCTTTTTTCGCCAGCGGGCTGGCCAGATAAAATTGTTAATATATTAGCGCACCAAAGTGTAACGTCACCAAAACGTTGTGTAAACATTTCATTTAATGTAAATCACAAGATTGAATAAACTCGAACACAACGAAATAAAGCAAAAACTCGGTCAAACAAAGTCAATATGGCGGTTCATAGTTCCAGTGTTCAGTGTCTCAATGTCCCTGCGCATGATCCGTACTATATGCAGGTCAATCCCTTTGCGGGCTCACATATGTAATTAATCGGATTCCACAAACGTAAAATTTGTGAAATTATGGGATTTGATGAGATATTCGGAAAGAGCATGACGAAAAATAGCCCCTTTCCTAAAATCAGCATCTTGTTGCAACATGGGGGAGAGAGATATTGGCGCTTTTATGATCTGATGACTTTATACAACCCATTCTAATTTCTCTCAGTTTAAAACGTTTCAATTGACAATTAGTTTTGCTTTTACTTCTAATTGGCTGAGAAAGTGGCGCGATATTTTTGTTAGCCAATCACAAAGCGATGAAAGGTAGATAAACGCTCTATGATCTTGTGTTTGATTGTGAATTCAAGACCAGCGATATAGTCATCGTAAACGATCATGAAGAAACCAGCCTTCAATTGATTTGGGCAGTTCTGAACTGTTCTACTGATTACATAATGTATTTCTGCTTGTATAATACTAAGCTTCCATATTACACTCTTCGTGTACTTTCCTGTTACGATATTTAAGGTCAGCACACAGGAGGCGACTACTTGTTTTCGGCAAAAAAAAAAAAAAATCTAGCTGCGCCGACCAAAATTTGGACGCGGCGACTGTTTGCACAAATTTTATCTGGTTTAAATTGAAGCGACTGGTCGCGACGCCTAGTCGCAGCAATTTTCGTATGTACTGGTCGTGCAACTTCTCTTAGACTTTCAATAAAGTCCTTCGTCTTATATTTATTCGTCAGGTCGACTTGTGGCAAGTCTAAAGTTCTCTCTGCGACCAAATAAAGTAATCTTAACCAGTCAAATGCCAAATCAAACCGTTTCTGTAACTTATCGCATCGTGTACACCACTCGTGAGACTAGTCACTGCGAATTAAAAAAGGGACAAAACCAATGAAACACCAAACCAGTCGCTGCAACCAGTCTCTTCGTGTAAACAACTACAGGCGACTTGGTCGCCGTGACCAGTCGCCTCGTGTGCGCCGAACTTCAGACATTGGAAACAAACCTTTTATGTTACGCCTTATTCTGTGAAGTGATGACTGTGACTTGACAAATGTGCCTTCTTTCTGTGCTACCTATCACATTAACTGCTGTGGTTAATACTGACTACACTGCACTAATTAATGACTATTCTACACTAACTAACGACTATTCTGCACCAGAGAGGTTTTCAATCAAGTGTCACAACACCAAAACCAAAGTCATTACTCAGACCAATCAAAACGGAGGCAGACAATTCAATGAACCAATCAGAACTCGTACAATAGTAAGTACATGTAGCCGGCGCCAAGCGCGGGAAAACGCGTGCGAGTAAGTCGCAATTGGATTCGGGTTTACCTCTGATTGGTCGAGAAAGTGGCGCGAGATTTTATAGCCAATCACAAAGCGTAGCACAGCAAAACCAAAGCAATCCCGAAATTACTTACGACATTCATCCGCAGTAAGCCTGGCTGCCTGCGAGAAAGCTCTAGATAGTCAGCTACGAGGCCGTTATTTGCCAGAAATGGGAAGGATCGTTGCGTCACGACACAAATAGGAGATAAGAATGTTCTGACTTAATAAAATGTTCTGTCTACACGGTCACGTTTCAACTGGCTTTAACGAATAGCGTTCGGCCCAGATGACGTCATATTTGTCAGCATTGCATTGTGGGATCGAAATGCGGACAAATATTTCAAAATGGCTGCCTCGGAAACACCAGTTTTTGCGATTCCTGTACATGTTGTGGATAATGGTCGAGTTGTACCCAAGAACAGTGCTTCGTAGCACCTGCTTTTTTCGTAGCTACCTGCATAGTTCTTGAATGTTTGTACGCATTTCAATTCCATGATACTGCGCGCCAATTCTATTTTTAGAATATGGGCGGAACGCTATTCTAAAATGATCACAACTCCAAAGAACATCTTGCAAACTTAAAATATAAGTATAAGCAAGAAAACAACAAACAAACAAGAGTAAACTTATTAATCTTTCGGTTCTTATTACAAGACCATTATCAAACGTAACAAAGATATGATGGAGCGCTAACTTCTATAAAGGGCCACTAGGAAGGTGACGAAGAATATTAGTAATAAACTAGTAGTTCCATATTGGAAGTGAAGTGCTGCCTCATTGCGAGATGCTGGTTAAGCTGGATAAGAATCTTGAAAACATTGGGTTGGCATAAATCAAATTTACGCCATCGCCGTGGAATTTGGCAAAAATCCTTTAGTTCTGTGCATTCCGGAAGGTCTCAGATTTTTCCCACATGTAAATAGTCTGTTTGTCTTGATTTCGTGCTGGTTATTTTCCTGATTCTCGAATCATCCGCGTCAGATTTTATAGACGAAAACATAGCGTTGGTTTAATAAAAAGTGAACACTGGACAGCGAAGGAAGAAATATAAGCGTGGTAGGAATTCCAATTTATTTCACTTCTTTCGGTTGTTTGCCTTTCATGAATTTTTACAGTCGTGAAGTTGGACCCGGAGTTGGAGGAACAAAACAGCCTCCGGTGCAAAAATTCACCGCCGATGAAGATGTAAACAATGATCGTTTCTTGCGAGTTTCGCTTGCGCTAGTGAATGTTTCTCGAGCGAAAATAACCTCAAAGTGATCACTTTTTTCATTTAATTTTCTTTTCTTTGTTTCGGATACGGAGGAATATTAAAAATTGGATATATTTTGCAAGATGCGTTGCGTTACTGGGAAGGTTTCAAATTACTTTTCACATTATGCAAATTGCAGCATTTTTACCTCAACTGAAAAAATATAGAAAGGGCTAAATTTGTTTCTCTCGCCCTAAATTATAACTTCTGTCGTTAACTTTGATTAAATTTATAAGTTTCATTCAAAATTTATTATAATGATGGCTGGAATACTTCCAGCAAAACTCTCAATTTGAAAAGTTGTTTTGACCCCGGTTCCGGACCAGACAAAATAAACTGAAAGATTCTGACACAGTGGACACGCTATTTTAATAATTTGCGTGCGATCTCGCACGCTTCCGTCTTCTTGTTTTTGAAGGTTAACGCGCTTCTTTGTTAGCGTGCTCACACTATCCCAATACTACCTATTATCAAATCGTGAACTAACGTGCATGCAGATTCCTTAGCAGATTCCCAAGACATGTAAGCTTATTTTCCAATATGCCTAACAGTAATACAACGACGCCGAAGCTAAGTACATGTATACGCTCCCACAGCGTCTTGTTCAACAGAGATCCAGCAAATACGTTGGCCCTGAGAAGAACCTTTGTCCATGTTTAACTGATTTCCAGCGTACTTTTAGACATTACCAAGTCGAATGGACAGCAAAACAGCTTGAAAACCAGTCCAATATGGCGTCGAAACAGAAACAGCTTAGTCGTGCATCGCCTATGCATGCTCGAGTCGGCTTGTCATTACTTTGTTTTGATTGGATGCCGAGGCTCTCCCGAGACTGCCGACGGTTTCGTAGATCTTCTACCGCTCTTGATTGGTTCTCAAACAATATTTCATTGTTACTATCGGAAAACCGAGACAGACAGAAGGACAGAAGGACAGAAGGACAGAAGGACAGAAGGACAGAAGGACAGAATTCTAGATTCTCGATTCTACACGATTAGTAGACTGCCTGCCGGCAGCAATTAATAGTTAAAAATTGTTACGTTTGATAATAGTCTTGTAATAAGAACCGAAATATTACGTTAACTCTTGTTTGTTTCTTGTTTTCTTGCTCATGCTTATATTTTAAGTTTGCAAGATGTTCTTCGGAGTTGTTATCATTTTATATTTCTTACATCTGTCGGAGTAAAAAAAAAAATAGATAATAGATGGAAATCCGCTGCTGCAGGGATTTTATCGTTATGTTCAGCAAATGAAAGTGGAGTTACTTACTTGCTCCTTGTCTCTTTCCTTCGCCTCGCTATTCTCTTCAATAGTTTCGTCATCCAGGACTTCCTCGGCTTGCCTGTTGTTGACATCCTCTTCTGCATCCTCCTGGTTTTCGTTGTTTTCTTCAATCTCTTCATCTGCTACTTCTTCAGCCGGCATTTGATCAATTGGTTTGTCCTCGATTGTTTCTTTAACAAGATAAAAGAAGGATTTTGAGCAGCCATGCTACTACAGGCGCACAACATCCCCATTGACAACACCCCCACGCCGCTTTATAATAATAACCAATTTGTTACGGCTTCTCTCTGTCAAATGCCCACTAGAACGAACTCCGCTTGTGACAGATTTCGAGTGCATTGTAAGCATATATACATTAATGTTACAGAGTCAGCTGTAGCTATCACAGAATCCTTTTCGAAACACTATTTGTAAGTCTTATAACTTTCGAGTCTGCGCATAAAATCGTACAGTCTGAACATTTGAAGCTATCTTGCAGTGTTCCCCTGTTTTTTTTTTTTTTCTTTTTCAACTGAATTTATAAGGTGAATTGTACCCTAGGTGCCAAAAGGTTTTTTTTCGCACTTTCGTCTCTCTCATATTACACTCCTTTTATGTCTGTTATATTTGTACCCAGGGTAAGTAAATTGGCCACATCAAAAAATATTGAAAAGCTGACATTTCAAGCGCTATCCCTTTGTCAGAGCAAATCAAGGAATTGTGGGCTTTGTGTGGTTTATATATCGAAATCAATGTATTTGAAGGTCCCATTTCACCGAGTCAACTCGAGCAAGACTTAGGGGTGTAACGATTCATACTTCTTGCGATTCCATTCGATTTCGATTATTGCCTTTCGATTTCGAATATTTCGATTCGATTATGCAAATGTTTCTTGCAGATAGTTTTGTACCGTCTTTAGGCGGAAAACCATAATCTTTCCACACAGCTGATCTAAAGGATGCAGGTGGATTCATGATTGCTTGGTCGTTCGTCGCCATGTTTCAGAACGTGACAATAAGCATGTTGCGCATGGTTTGCCTTATTTGGAAATGGTGGCCTAGTAAAAGGGCAGCAATTTTACCAGGCAACACAAAATGGCGTACGAACTGCAAACGCTTGCTCGTCAATCAAAAACGCAGATTTTAAAGAGTTTTGAATTCTGATTTCACAATATAATAACTCATTGAGGGCACCCTGGAAAAGATGTGCAAAAATCGAACCAAAATCGAAACGTGGAAGCAAGGAATCGTGAATCCAACCGAATGGTCATAATCACGAATAATCGAGAATTCGATTAATCGTTACACCACTATAAGACTTCCACAAGTGTTTACATGTAGATTGTAGGCTGCATGAACAGCACTACGCAAGGACTCTACGCTAGATAAATACACAAACGCATAATAAATGCATGATTTTGGTCTTTACTGTATTCCCCAGCTCCCAATCACACAATAGAGCAATTCAGTTTTCAATGGACCTTTTTACAGTTGTGTGCTTAGTACCCTGGCCTTTGAGAGAAAAAGAGGCTGGAGTTGACTTTGTCTAGATACAAACCTTCTTGCTTTTCATTATGTAAAACATGTTTGTTAGCATAAGAACAAGATGATTTACAAATGAAAAGAAGAAAGGTTTCTATCAAAACAATGTCAATTTCAGCCTCATTTCCACACAAAGACCAGGTTACTAAGTAGAAACTTTAAAATGGTGTATTGAGTGTCGTAAAACCAAAACCAAAGTAAATTACTCTGACCAATCACAACAGACGCAGACAATCCTATGGACCAATCAGAGCTCGAAGCAAATACATGTAGCCGGCGCCAAGCGCGGGAAAACGCGTGCGAGCAAGTCACGATTGGTTTTGGTTTTTCTTTTGAATGGTTGATAAAGTGGCGCGAGATTTTTTAGCCAATCACAAAGTGTAGTAATGCAAAACCAAAGCACTGTGAAATTACTTTCGACACTCAATTGACTAAGAGCACAGTTAGTATTTACCTCGGTCATCTTGGATTTCCCCGGCGTTTATCTTGTCCTCGCCACTTGCTTCATACACGGAAGGTTTCACTGATGGATTAACGCAAAAGTAGGTTGTAATTAATTACTCATGCGCATAGCGGCATGAGTCAAGGTTTCGGTAAGGTTTCCTTGTTTCCATTTTTAGCTTTCGTCCCGCTTTTTGTAGTCACAAATTGCCTTGGTTTTTTTTTTAAGTTTCCCGTATCCCGCGGGAGGACTTTCACTGGTCTGATTGGTTGACATGCGACCTCGTGATTTCGCCGTGCCCGTAATCACGTTCTTGTTTTCAAAATAGCCGAGTCAAGCCACTGGCATTTGGTCTTCACCGGAAAAGAAATTGCATTTTTCGATGGGAATTTATGTTGATATCAATTTGTGATTGAATTTTTCTTTGTGTTGTCGCTAGATTTAGAGAAATGCTTATAAAACGTGTTTAAATTCAGTTGTAAATTCAGTCGTAATATAAAATGATATCTGATAGTATGTAAACAAAACAAGACTTACATGTCACGCAAAATTCGTTGAGAGGGAAGGGGTGCGTGACCCAGTTAAAATATACCATAAAACGTTGTTATTCAAGCGCATGAGTACAGGCTACCAGCTAGCCTCTTGTTGACCAAAAATCCAAGAGCCAGTGAAGTCATGTGTGTCAAGGTAAAGATGCAAAGAGCCACAGGATCCCCACATAACTAGAGCTTAAACTGGTTTGTATAACAACTTCCGCAGGAGTATTGCTACCCCCCTGGATGGGATGCTAGTCCACCACAGGGTTACCCCCTTGGTACCCATTTATACACCTGGGGGCCGTTTCTCGAAAGACCCGGTAATTACCGGGCCCGGAAAGCTGTTTACTTTCATTGAAGATCGAGGTTTCAAAAGTTTGGCAGATAATACTATCAGTTAGCAAAACTAAATGGACTGATTTGTTCGCTAGGATCCGCGCTTTTATTCTTTAGATTTTGATTTCAATATTTGGCTTCGGGCCCGAAAAGTTACCGGGAGTTTCAAGAAACGGGCCCCAGGCACCGGTTGTTCAAAAGGTGGATAGCGCTATCCACCGGATAAATCACTATCCAGTGGATAAGTATTAACAAAATCCATTGTGTTATCCACTGGATAGTGATAAATCCGGTGGATAGCGCTATCCACCTTTTGAACAACCGGACCCTGGGTGGATAGAGACAATGTAGAGCAAAGCTTCTTGTCCAAGGAAACAACACTACAGTAAAGACCTGGCCTTGACCAACCTCCTTCAGGTTGAAAGTCCAACGCACTAACCACTAGACCACTGCACCTCCTGGCAGCAAGCGGGAGAAACAGAAATTAAGGGAGATTGTAGGGTTAGAAGCTTGTTTGAATTTGAAAGCCGGCTGAGTTAACGTTTAGCTGTTCCCTATAAAACGCGGCAGATGTTCCTCAAAAGTCCTTTTTCTTAGAGTTTAAGAGTTGCTTGTTGAGAAGGCTTTAGGACGATCGAGCGAAAATTTTCTAAAATTGATTTTTTATACAACTTTTGCTACAGTAAGGCAATGAAAAGCCAACCTCATTTTGAAAAAAAAAATCTTTCTTCATAACTCGGCTAACCAACTATCAACCCTTTTATGTGGTTAGATTTCTTCTTTTGCGCTTGCGCTTGTTCATGACGTAGTATGGCGTTGCGGCATTATTTACGTGCGCAGTGAGGATGCACATAAACACATAGCGCGAACGTTTTTAAATTAACTTTAATTTAACATGGTACATGTTAGTTAAGATACCTTCATGATCTTCTTGTTCTTCCTCTCTGGATGTACGACCTTGTGACGAACGTCCACCTGTGAAGGACAAAACAGTTTGTTTTATATAAAATAAATTATAACTGTGGTATTAAATTTAAAAAGTGCAGATGGTTGACTGAGGACAGGTATTTGTAATTTTAACATGATTCCAGATTGAAGTACTTGTACTTGGTTCTAGCGTTAATTTGTATTCAATTTTGTCTCTCAGTTTTTTTTTTTCCTTCTTCTTGCCATAACCTTACACAGCTTGCGGGCAAACTTTAATTCTAACACAGCTACATGCCTTAAATATGATAAGTATAATGTTACCTACACGCATGTAGTATCGCAAATTTTCAATTGAAAAATATTGGAGAATTCGAATTTGACCAAAACTATCTGACACTCTATTCCGCTTATAAAAACCGTATTTAGCGGCTGATAATATTTTTCTTTATTATCCATGATCTTCCATCAAGAACGAAGTCGTCTATTCAACTACTAGACTTAGTTGCCGGAAACTAGACTTAATGGTGAAGTAATACGGGCAACAAAATCATGCAACTTGCCGTTACAGCAGTGATGTTGCGCATATTAGCACCTACGTGAGCAACAAATTTTCATGTGGCAGAAAGTAGACGTCGCTTCAACTTTTTGCAACATGAAATTTGTTGCGCGCGTACATGTAAGTGGTAATACGCGCAACATCAGGACTGCAACCTACAACGCAACATGCAACATTGCTGCGCGACAAGTAGCACGGTTTTCTTGCCCGTATTACTTCACCTTAAAGTGGCTTAAATTCGTCACCATTTCTATCAGTGGAAACCCAACAATAGTGGTCAAGTTTTGTTTATAATTATTTTACTAGTGCTCTAAGATTAAAAATATGTGGCAGACGGCCAGGATAGAAATGGAATATTCCGACTTGAAAAAATTGGGCCAATCTTTTTTGAGGTTAAAATTCACTTGATATCTTCCTGTTAGTGTTCTATAAGCATTTCCTGTATGACATAGATACTTAGTTTTAATTTGGGGGAATTTTTACCCAACATGCAACTTCAAAATCCCTATGACAAAAAGTTCCTTTAACCCTATTCGGCCTGGGCTTTTTTTGAGTTCCTGAGCCTGGGGGGGGGGGGGGGGGGGGGGGGGGGGCACATTGTGCCCCCCCTTCGTAACTTCAAGAATATTAAGGCTACGACAATGAAACCTGGAGGGTACATAGTACGTCCGAAACTGTCTCCTTTGCGGTCCGCACAATGGAACGATGACGTCATATGACGTAGTTATTAGGTAATTAGTTATACGGCCGCCATCTTGGATCCGCCATCTTGGATTTCTGAAATTTTTTAAAACCTCTTAAAAACCGTCCAAATTGACTCAAAATTAATCAAAACCAATAAATAAGTGCTAAATGACGTGAAAATATAAAAGTTATACCAATAAACATTGTTTTTCTTCATTCAAAGGTACAAATATGCAAATTTCAAAAAACGTGGCTGTTAAAACCTTGTTGCCATGGAAACATCAAGTCACGTGATCAAAAAATTGTCATACAAAATTGTTGGCAGATAAATTTTAGGAAAAGTCACAAAGTTTGATGGCGTTTGAATACATATTAAAGAAGT
>JAJGOT010001000.1:107500-112060 GCA_022457155.1 Cladopsammia gracilis
ATAGACCAATATCACGCTAGCATGGCACAAAAATATACATGGGGAAATGAGTCCAGCATTAAATTCAGCATATCGATATTAGTAAAACTACAAAGTTTTGTAAAGATTGCTAGAAAACTGACGAAGATATGAAATTTTGAAACTGAGCATTTTTACAAAGCAATGTATGATTGCCCGTCCAGCCTCGTTTTCGTGTTTTTCCCATACATTTCTTTGTAAAAATTAGGCCAGAATACTAAGTTTCAAAAGTTCATATCTCTGTCAGTTTACAAGCAATCTTTACGAAACTTTACAGTTTTACTAATATATTGATGTGCTGAATTTGATACTGGACTCTTTTTTCCATTAAATTAAATATATTTTCACGCCATGCTAGCGTGATATTGGTGTATTAACAGTAAAGATGACTACTCAAGCATTAATGCAACATTGATCAGACTTACAGCTTTTCTGGGTGGTTTTATTTCTGTCACTTTTGGTTTGGTGGAAGTTCTATAACAAGAGGAAAGAACAGTGATCAACATCCGATTTCTCCTAACAATACTGTGGCAACACAATGCCAAATAGACAGGTGATCAGGATGGAATATTGAATACTAATTTAACCTGAGATCGGATTTTACCTACAACATAATTATACACTGTACTGTATGTTATGGTTCAAATTTTTCTTTGGTTTGAAATTGTTTAAACCAGTTTCATTTTTTCAAAAAGTATGCAAACTTGACATACACATGTATCAAAATAATTTACTTTTATTCAATTTGTGGAGTTAACTGTGTTGTTATTATTAGCTATTGAGACATGGTTTAAGCATGTACAACTGAAATAGAAAAAAAAAAGAATTATAATGCCCTGTACATGTATTATTGTTGTCGGTTTGTTTGGACAAGCAGTTTTGTGGTCTGGACAGGGAAAATGCCCATTGCACGTGTCCAAAGGGACAAGTGAATTCAAAAGAAAGTTTCTTGCCCTGTTATACATGTACATGTATAATTATAATAAAATAATACCAATGTACAGTATACATAGCTCACCGTCTTGGTGTTAGTTGGGCTGCGACTCCTTGATCATTGTAGTTGACACTTCTATTTAAGCTGTAAAAAAAGTTTATGTACATGAATTAGTAAAAGTGAAGCCACAGTAAGGCATTTCTCTAAAACAGAATAATAATTGAAGGTCTTGTTCGAAAACTATGCTAAGTGGATAGTTTGCCTAGAAAATGAAGTTGCACCAAATTAGCATTTTTTTTTTTTTTACACATGCTCATTTTTACGTCAAATTTTAACCAATTGGTACATGTATTTTAGTATATTTTTAATTTTACTTACTAATTTTCATTATTACTACTTGTTATGCTGTTAGTTTATTGTGGAATATCTGGAAACTTACAGCTTTGTCTAGCTAAACTTGTCAATCAATCAAACTTTATTTAAAAACAGGGTAGCCCATTCAGCCGATGCTGGTATCCAGAGGGGCCCTGTATAATAAATAAATCTGAACATTAAATAAAGTATATGTATACATATCATGGTATGTATTTTCTTGTGGTAAACCAGAATACGTTTTATTTATTTATTTTTTTTGTTAGAGGTTTTATTTGTAATGGTAATAGGACTGAGTGGAGTACAATTCAGGGAGTAATCGGGTGAGTAATTTCAAGATTTAAAATTACGAGCACGATTACCCCTGAATTGTACGACACGAAGTCCGATTACCAATTAATTGTGTCAATAACAAAATGCGAGAAACGCAGTGATGGAATATTTAATGTAAGTACAAACTTCTTATTACATCAGCTTGCAGCTCAACTTTCCAACATCGCTTACAAAATTTTGTGAAACTATTGATAACGCTGTCCAAAAATCTATTAAATACAAATTAAATCCGACGGTTCAATAAAAAAAACCACCAGGAACCGGAAATGGTAGTAATTTCACAAAGTTTGAAGATTGACAAGTGACATGACGGCTAGCTCAACATACAAAATAAGGTATATGAGATCATACGATCACACAACAGTCGGCAAGGCGCTCTCGCAAGCAAGACTTCAAGAAATGTGCAAGAGAGTCTCACATGTTTAGAAACAACTTTTAAGCATAAAACTGCGGCCGAAATGAACTAGCCTTTGGTAAACTAAAGTTCAGTCTTCATCAGAGTCAATGATGTACGCTCGTCTACGTTTTCTGACAGGAATACTGGGGCTTCTTGCGGTGTCACCGATCTGACATTCTACTCGTGAAGAACTGGCTTGATTTGTGGATTACGGCCCAAAGTAGTTGTGGATATTTACAGTGCAGTTGTTGAAATGCTGAACTGCTGGGTCGTTGGATGTACGTGTAAATGACATCTGAGATGGAAGAGTAGACGACTGATGAGTGAGCGATTGAACGCTTGTCTGTGCGATGGCAGCTGCTGACGAGAGCGTAGATGCACTGCTCGCCCATCCTGAACTTGGCATACAAACTTCAGTTTTTGGTCGCTGTATTATTGCCAAGTACAAAGGGCGGCACGGTGGTGTAGTGGTTAGCGCGTCGGACTTTCAACCTGAAGGTCGGTGGTTCGAAGCCTGGTCTCTGCCGCCGTGTTGTTTCCTTAGACAAGAAACTTTACTCCACACTGTCTCTCTCCACCCAGGTGTATAAGTGGGTACCGGCGACAAAATGCTGGGGGTAACCCTGTGATGGACTAGCATCCCATCCAGGGGGGAGTAGCAATATTCCTAGTCGCTTCATGCTATAGAAATCGGGTTTAAGCTCTGGCCATTATGAGCCTTCTGGCTCGGGTGCGCGACTTCTTCGACTTCTACATGTACAAAGGCCCAGAGGTTCGCATTTCTAACGGGCACCTTCTGAGAAACTCTTCGAATAGGCTGACAGGATCTCTTGGACCGCCGTCCGTGGCCCACATCTCTTGAGGCGTTTTTCGGTGTTTCGCTGTCAAGCCACCAGTACGAGTTTTCATTGGGTTCTCGTTGAACCGCACGCATTAAGCCATTTCTCCTCCCTCAATCTGGATCCACGCAACTTCCAAGTCTTGCACGTAAGCGTCGTAATGGTCTTGGCGGCCTTGAAACCCGAAGTGCTCGGACAAGTTTTTGAAGTTTACGTTTGTAAGAGCAACTCCACTATGGTCGCCTAACAAGCCACTCGACCAGAATGACTCTTCTTCGGCAGGGTTGTACGGCTGGGCGCGATTCTTTCTCTTACCGTAACCGTTCATCCGCAGTTGTTTTGCTTTTGCATCCAAGACAGCCCTTGAAGAAGAAAATTTCCAACCATTTATCAGACTGTATGGATATTTTCGGGTGGATAAGTACTGTTCCAGGCCCGCTTGCATAACTTTAAGGGAGTCCGGTTCGTACTCGGAGCCGTCTTGTTTTCTTACTTCCAAATAAAACTTTTGCAGGACTTCGTCCAAAGTTGCGGGCGCCATTGTTTCCATGTTGACATTTATGTTTCGCGACTTTGCCCAGGATGACCAAACTCTCATCCACGTTGTTGTGCTTCTATTTGTGTTTTTGTTTCCTGCCTCTTTGAGCGTTTCTTGAATCAGCTCGTTTGAACTCAGAGGAAACCTGGACTCGTCTGGTGCCGGTACGTTGTTTGTTTCTATCGCTGTTTCTTTGAGGGCAGCTCGCTTGCTCGCTCGATTTGTCGTATTGAAAACTTCAAGGTTTTCTAAATCAATAGTGTGAAACAGGTTGTCAAATTGTAAAGAAAACATATGTGAATAAAAGTCATTGGAGCAATTAATTTCGTCCAATTTTTTGTTTTCAAGCTAAAGCTAGGCAACCTGCTCACGCAAGATTTTTTCCTTGATTTTGATTGGTTAGCATGGGCTACGTGGTTAAATTTCATTGGCTAATAACATTTGCTGCTTAATTTTCATTGGCTGTTTAACTGTCCGATTTGACCTGTCTGCCTGTAATCGGACAGGTCAAATCGGACAGTTTTGGTGCTGCAACAGCCAAATTAAGCAATACATAAGGGTTCTTGAGAACCAATCAGATTCGAGGATTTTGTTATTGACACAATTATATAAGATATCGGACTTATAAGAACCAAACAAAAGAACACAATACAATGTACAAGTGATGGCCCTGATTCGTGTATTAGACAAAATACTTTAAACCTTTCAAAACATTACAATTTTTGAATAAGGTTAAGAAACATAGCGATTTCCATTCTTAAATTTTAGCACCCTTTACAGTGTTTTGCCAATGCTAACCCTGAATCAATTCAATGGAAAAATTTTAACACCTTTTAACTGAAGGAATTCTTCATTTTCATTCAATGCTACATGTAGTTAGAGAATGGGAATTCAGCAATGTTTCTGCTTGCAATTTAGAGTCCAAAATGTACTGTAGGGTTAAACAAACTCTGACCATGTGCAGCACAGTGCATCTGAACCACTGCATCATTAACTATTCCCCTCTAATAAAACCACATGGATCAAAGTGTCTCAGTTTTTTGCTTTGGGCTTTTGATAGGAAGCTTTCTGCACCCCTGATAGACGAAGGATGCAGTTGACTTTATAAGAGCTTTAATTATAATGGACC
>JAJGOT010001008.1:0-107169 GCA_022457155.1 Cladopsammia gracilis
GAAAGTCCCTTTCCAACTACTGTCCTCCAGTCCCTACGGGACTGGAAGAAGTGAGTTGGAAAGTCCCTTTCCAACTACTGTCCTCCAGTCCCTACGGGACTGGAAGAAGTGAGTTGGAAAGTCCCTTTCCAACTACAAGTCCCTTTCCAACTACTGTCCCCCCCATACGTATTGAAGTAGTCCGACACAATAGTTGGCCGCATATACCAACAAAAGATCAGCGGCAGTTTATTACTATGTATTGTGGATAACATTTGTCTGGTAACTTAAAGGCATTTAATAGCATTTTTTGTTTACATTTTTTATTTCCATTTTAAATGCCTTTCTTCATCAGGTAACAGTTGTCAAAAGTTTTCCTTACTGGTTCATATTTTTAATATTGTGGTGTCTTTTTCCTATTTGGCTAAGTGAGTTTACAAAGTGTCTTTTCTCCTTTGGCACACAGTTCTATTTGGGCCTTGGAATGGATATCTTTCTCATCATCAACCTTCTCCATGGTCAAATGTTTTACAGATTTCCAACTAGCACTGTAGAAGTATATATAGGAACTTTCCAAGCCAGAAACCAACATTGTTTAGAGACAGTCCACCAGAATCTGGTGTTGGAAAGAAAAAGAATACCAACATCAATTACTTTTATGTAGTCTACAAAAGGTTTACTATAAATCATGTTATAAGCAATGCTCCGCTTTAAACCTCTTACGCCAATTGCGCGATATTAAATATTAGAAATATTGACAATCAAATGTACCTTACAATTTGTTGGGAAATAACATACATATTTGTACTTGTTCTTACATTTGAGTCCGTGAATAATGTTCTTAAGTGTGCCCATTCAAATGAAAACTACAAAGTCCTACTTTCTTGTGGTATTAGTTCCAGCTTTTAATTTATTGATTAATGTCCTAAAGGGTGTGATCATACAAAAGAACTTCCATAGTTGCACTTTCCAATGGTTCGTGTTGTAACTTTTTGAGTCCGTGTGTCATAAATACAAAATTGTGATAATTCACATAAAATCTGCAAAATCCTACTTACCCTGAATGTACTAAAGGCTACAATGTAGTATTTCCCCGTAGTACTGGTTCTATCTTTTGGGTCCGTGGATGATCCTAATGGTGTGATCATTCAAATAAAGGCTATGGTACTGGTTCTAACTTTTGGGTCTGCGTATGATTTTAATTGTTAGACCTGTCAAGTGTCTTTCCCTGTGGTACAAGTTCTAAGTTTTGAGTCCGTGGATCGCATCCGAAAGATGTGACCATTTAAGTAATGATCCGCATTAGAAGGATAGCACTGAACGGCAATGCACGATGGAATGTCAACTTTTTTCATTGTTACAACTAGTGATCTCATTGGCCTAGACTCAAAAACTGCCAAAAAGTTAAGGTTCAAGGTGCATTTTGTCTATTTTTTTTAAGGTTTCAAGTAATTTGATCGAGAGCCAATCGTACAACATGCAAGTTTTAAAAGACATTGTATTTGGGGACTCTTCGTCAAAGAAGCAAAATTATTAGCTATTGTCTTCTGCTATTCTGATTGGTTAGCACAAACATTTCCTAAAAATTGATTGACGCAAATGGATTTTCTTTATTTTTATACTGAAATATAATTATGAACAATCAGCCTCTCCTCTAATCTTGAAACCAAAGACGTTCTATATGGGAAAGAGCCAATGCCGCAGAACAATGAAGTTTACTATAGTTTTTATGTGGAGCATTACTTAAATTAATGAATTCGAATGGTGCAAAGTGGTGTTTTGCTGCAGTACACGATCAAATCTTTGAGTAGGTGAATGGAATCCTAATGGTGCGACCATTAAAATGACACCTGCAACGTATTGTTTCTCTGTGGTGCAAGCTTCAACTTTTGATTCTGTGGATATGAAACCCTAACGGTGTGATCATTCAAATAAAAGCTGTAAAGTAGTATGTCCCGGTGAAACAAGTTTAAACGTTTTTAGCCCTGGATGAAATTCTTATGGTTTGACAATTCAAATGAAAGCTGCAAAGGAGTGTTTTTGTGGTATAAGTTCAAACTTTTGATTCTGTGGATGGAATCCAAATTGTGATCACTCAAATAAAAGCGGCAAAGTACTATTTTCTTTGGTACAAATTCTCCGTGGATGAAAAACCTAACGGTGTGACCATTCAAATGTTAGATAGATAAAATCGTTTATTAGATAAATCACTTTGCAGTCCGAAGACTGAACTACGCGATAGTAAATTTACATTATAATAAAAAGCACAAATATAAAATATAAATAAATACCAAAATTTGATGATGATTGCAAACAAGACATCTTAAGATGCATCTTAAACATTTGTAATCTACATTTTTGAAATATGGCTGATCATCAAAGATTTCTTGAATCGATCTGTTCAAAACACGGGGAAAAGTGTTAAAAGTTCTTGAGTTCTTAAGTTGCAAAACAGTGTTTCCATGTGGTACAGGTGCTAACTTTTGATTCAGTGGATGAAATTCTAATCGTCTTACTATTACAAAGTCAGCAGTATTTTCGAGTCAGTGCATGTCATCGTAATGGTGTGACAATTCAAAGGAAGGCTGCCAGGTAGTGTCCTGTGGTATCGGTTCTTCCTTTCGGCATGGGGCCGTGGATGATCCTAAGGGTGTGATCATTCAAATAAAGGCTACAACTGTGGTACTGGTTCTTCCTTTTCGGTCTGTGGACGATTTTAGTTGTGTTACCTGCCAAATTAAAGCCGCAGAGTATCTTTCCCTGTGATACAAGTTCTAAGTTTTGAGAGTCCGTAGATCGCATCCGAAAAGTATGACCATTCAAATATAAGGTGCAAAGTACGTTTCCCTGTGGTAACGGGTAGAACTTGATTCTGTGGATGAAATCTTAATGCTGTGACCATTGAAATGAAAATTGCTAAAACATTTCTCTGTGGTACAAATTCTAACTTTTGAGTCCGTGCAAGCTAATTGTGTGACCTGTCAAATGAAAGGTGCAAAGCGTATTTCCCTGTGGTATTTCCCTGTGGTACAAGTTCTCAAGTTCTCGTAATGGTATGACCACTCAAATGACATTTGCAAAGTATTTGTTCTAACTTTTAATTCTGTCGATGCAGTCCAAAAGGTGTGACCATTCAAATAAAAGATGCAAAGATAGTGTTCCCTGCCTTAGGGATTCTAACCTTTAATTCTGTGGATGAAATCCTAACTGGTGTGACCATTAAGATAAAAGTTGCACAATACTGTTTCCCTGTGGTTTGAATTTTTGGTTCTGTGGATGAATCCCTAACGGTGTGATCATTCAAATGAAAGCTGTAAAGTAGCATGTCCCTGTGGAAGAAGTTCTAACTTTTCAATCCCTGGATGAAATCCTTATGCCTTGACAATTATTGATTGACAATTCCTATGAAGGCTGTGGTTGTAGTTCTAACTATTGATTCGATTCTGGAGATGTAGTCCAAATGGTATGACCATGCATTCAAGTAAAAGTTACAAGGAAGTGTTCGCTGCCGTATAGATTCTAACTTTTAATTTTGGGATCAAAACCTAATCGTGTGAACATTCAAATGAAAGCAACAAAATACTGTTTCCCTGGAGTATCAATTCTAACGTTTGATTTTGTGGATGGAATCACACGTGTGACCATTCAACTGAATAAAAGCTATAAAGTAGACTAAGTGTTCCCTGGGGTACCGGATCTAACGTTTGAGCCCGTGGATTTAATCCTAATAATGTGATCATTCAAGTAAAGGCTACCGTGACGTGTTTCTAAGTTGTGAGTCCGTGGATCACATCCGAAAGTTGTGACCGTCCGTGGTTCGCATCCGAAAGGTTTGAGAGCAAAGTATTGTTTCTCTGTGGCAGCGAGCATAGCTTTTAATTCTGTCGATGAAATCTTAATGGTGTAGCCCTTGAAACGAAAGTTGTAAAAACGTTTTTCTGTGTGGTACAAGTTCTAACTTGAGTCCGTGCAAATATTAAATCCTAATGTAGTGATCATTCAAAGGAAAGCTGCCAAGCAGTGTCCTGTAGTATCGGGTCTATCTTTTGGGCCCGTGGATGATCCTAATGGTTTGATCCTTCGAACAAAGGCAACAATGTAGTGCTAGTCCCTGTGCTACCGGTTCTAACGTTTGGGTCTGTGGATGATCCTAATTGTGTGACCAGTCAAGTGAAACCTGTAAAGTGTATTTCCCTGTTATACAAGTTCTATCTTTTGAGTCGGTGAATGTAGTCCTAACCGTGTGTCAATTCAAATGAAAACTGCAAAGTATTTTTGGCCTGTAGTACACGTTCTAACTTATGAGAGTCCGTGGATTAATCCAAATGTTGTGACCATTCAAATAGATGCTGCAAAGTAGTGTTCCCTGCCGTAGGGATTCCAACTTTTAATTATGTGGATGTGGTCCAAATGTTGTGACCATTCAAATAAAGGCCTGCCGTAGGGATTCTAACTTAAAGGGGCATTGTCACGCAGATTTTGCTGTGTTTTGGTCAAAATACACTAAATATATGACAAAGCACCTTTGCTCAAACAAAATTGCTTTTAAAACACCAAGAAGATAATATCAAGTGATTTTTTTCAAGGAGGAACAGACCATAATAAGTTTTCCTGCGATTTTTCCACGACTCTTGGGAAGAACTTGAAAAAATTGGCCAATTGTTTCCCTGTGGTAGCGAGCATAACTTTTGATTCTGTGGATGAAATCTTGATGGTGTGACCATTAAAATGAAAGTTGTAAAAGCATATTTCTCTGTGGTACAAGTTCTAACTGTTGAGTCCGTGCAAGTGATCCTAACGTAGTGATTATTCAAAGGAAAGCTGTCAGGCATTGTCCTGTGGTATGGGGTCTGTCTTTTGGGTCCGTGCAAGTAATATATCCTAATGTTGTGATCATTCAAAGGAAAGCTGCCAAGTAGTGTCCTGTGGTATCGGATCTATCTTTTGGGTCCGTGGATGATGCTAATGGTTTGATCATTCAATTAAACGCTACAATGTAGTGCCAGTCCTTGTGCTACCGGTTCTAACGTTTAGGTCTGTGGATGATCCAAATTGTGTGACCAGTCAAATGAAAGCTTTAAAGTGTATTTCCCTGTTGTACAAGTTCTATCTTTTGAGTCGGTGAATGTAATCCTAATCATGTGATGAGATCCTAAAGGTGTGACAATTCTATTGAAAGCTGCAAAGTAGTGTCATCCTGTGGTACTGGTTCTTATTTTTGAAATCTGTTTTGTAACCCGTGTGACGATTCAAGTGGAAGCTGCAAAGTGGTGGTATTGGCTGTTGTACTGGTTGTAACTTTTGAATATGTTAATGTAATCCTCACGATGTGAGCGTTAAAGTGACAGCTGTAGAATATAATACTGTTTTCCTGTGGTACAAGTTCAAAAGTCTGATTCTTTGGATGTAATCCTAACAGGTGTGACCACAATGACAAAAGCTGCACAATAATGTTTCCCTGTGGTACAAGTTCCAATGTTTTATTCTTTGGATGTAATCTTAAGGGTGTGACCATTAACATAAAATCTGCACAATAATGTTTCCCTGTGGTTCAAGTTCTTTTTTTTTTTATTCTGTGGATGGAAGCCTAATGGTGTGATCATTAGCTAGCATTCAAATGAATGCTGTAAGGTAGCAAGTCGTCGTGGAATAAGTCCTAACGTTTTTATCCCTGGATGAAATCCTAAAGGTGAGACAATTTCATTGAAAGCTGCAAAGTATTGTTTTTCTGTGGTGCGGGTTCTAACGTTTGATTCTGTGGATGTAATCCAAATGGTTTGACCATTGAAATGAAGCTGCAAAGAAGTGTTCCCTGCCGTAGGGATACTAAGGGTGTAACTATTAATTTGAAAGCTGCACAATGCTGTTTCCCCGTGGTAAAATTTCTAACTTTTCAGTTACTGGATGAATTCCTAAAGGTGTGACAATTGCAATGAAAGCTGCAAAGTAGTGTTACCCTGTGGTACTGGTTCTATCTTTTGAATATCTGGATTCCATTCTAATGGTGCCACAATGGCTGTAGAGTAGTATTTTCCTGTGGTAAAGGTTCTAACGTTTAATTCTGTGGATGTAATCGTAATCGTGTGGCAATTCCAATGAAAGCTGCAAAGTAGTGTGGCACTGGTTCTAACTTTTGAATATGTGGATGTAATCCTGATGGTGCGTGCATTAAAGTGACAGCTGTAGAGTAGCATTTCCCTGTGGTAGAAGTTCTAGCGTTTGATTCTGTGGATGTAATCGTAATCGTGTGAAAAACAATGAAAGCGGCAAAGTAGTGTTCCCTGGTGAATGCATTAAAATGACAACTGTAGAATAGTATTTTCCCGGAGTATTTCCCTGTGATACAAGATCTGTGACGTTTTATTCTGTGGATCATGTGACAATTCAAATGAAAACTGCACAGTTCTTTTCTCTGGGGTACCGGGTCTAACGCTTGAGCCCGTGGATTTAATCCTAGTGGTGTGATCATTCAAATCTGAAAGGCTACCATGTAGTGTTTCTCTGCGGTACCTGTTCTACCTTTTGGGTCGTGGATGATCCTAATTGTGTGACCTGTTCAGGCTCTTATTTTGTTGTCGGTGACTGTAATGTAATTCTAAGTGTGTGACGATTCAAATGACAGCTCCAAAGTAGTGTTGTCCTGTAGTACCAGTTCTTACTTTGATTTTGTGGATGAAATTCTAATGCTTTCACCATTCAAATGAAAGCTGTAAAAGTTCTAACTTTTTAATCCCTGGATGAAATGCTAAAGGTGCGACAATTCCAATTAAAGCTGCAAAGTAGTGTTACCCCGTGGTACTGGTTCTAATTTTTGAAATTTGTGGATGTTACCCTAATGGTGTGACCATTCAAATAAAAGCCGCAAAGTTCTGATTTGCTGTTGTACTTGCTCTAACTATTGAATATGTGGATGTAATCCTTATTGTGTGATCATTAAAATGACAACTTGAAAAATAGTATTTCCCTGTGATACAAGTTCTATAACGTTTTATTCTGTGGATGTAATCCTAATGATGTGACAATTCAAATGAAACCTGCAAAGTATTGTTCCCCTGGAGTACCGGGTCTAACGTTTGAGCCCGTGGATTAAATCCTAGTGGTGTGATCATTCAAATCTGAAAGGCTACCATGTGGTGTTTCCCTGCGGTACTTGTTCTACCATTTGGGTCGTGGATGATCCTAATTGTGTGACCTGTTCAGGCTCTTATTTTATTGTCGGTGAATGTAATGTAATTCTAAGTGTGTGAACATTCAAATGACAGCTCCAAAGTGGTGTTGTCCTGTGGTACCAGTTCTTACTTTGATTTTGTGGATGAAATGCTAATGTTTTCACCATTCAAATGAAAGCTGCAAAGTGTTGTTTCCGTGGATGAAATAATTGTGCGACCATTCATAAAACCTGCAAAGTAGTGTTCCCTGCCTTACGGATTCTAACTTCTAATTCTGTGGATGAAATCCTAACTGGTGTGACCATTAAGATAAAAGCTGCACAATACTATTTCCCTGTGGTTTAAGTTTTAACTTTTAAATCTGTGGATGAAACCCTAACGGAGTGATCATTCAAATGAAAGCTTTAAAGTATTATGTTCCTATCGTAAAAGTTCTAACGTTTTAATCCCTGGATGAAATCCTTTGGGTTTGACAATTCCAATGAAAGCTGCAAAATTGTATTTTCCTGTGGTTGTGGTTCTAACGTTTTGTTCTGTAGATGCAGCCCTAAAGGTGTGATCATTCAAATAAAAGCTGTAAAGGATTATGTTCCTGTGGTAAAAGTTCTAACGTTTTTAACCCTGTGTGAAATCCTTATCAGTGGTTTGACAATTCCAATGAAAGTTGGTCAAAGCCGCAAAATTGTATCATTTTCCTGTGGTTGCAGTTCTAACTATTGATTGTGGAGATATAGTCCAAATGGTATGACCATTTAAGTAAAAGCTACAAGGAAGTGTTCCCTGCCGTATAGATTCCATTTTAATTTTGTGGATGAAAACCAAATCTTGTGCACATTCAGATGAAAGCAACAAATCAAAGTACTGTTTCCCTGGAGTATCAATTTTAACGTTTGATTTTGTGGATGTAATCCTACGTGTGTGACCATTCAACTGAATGAAAGTTAGAAAGTAGACTAAGTGTTCCCTGGAGTACCGGGTGTTATGTTTGAGTCCATGCATTTAATCCTAATAGTGTCATAATTCAAATAAAGGCTACCGTGAAGTCTTTCTAAGTTCGTGAATCCGTGGATCACATCCGAAAGTCAGTGTGACCGTCCGTATGGTTCGCATCCGAAAGGTGTGAGAGCAAAGTACTGTTTCCTAATGTAGTGATCATTCAAAGGAAAGCTGCCAAGTAGTGTCCTGTGGTATCGGTTCTATCTTTTGGGTCCGTGGATGATCCTAATGGTGTGATCATTCAAATAAAGGCAACAATGTAGTGCCAGTCCCTGAGCTACCGGTTCTAACGTTGGGGTCAGTGGATGAATTAATTGTGTGACCAGTCAAATGAAAGCTGTAAAGTGTATTTCCCTGTTGTACACGTTCTATCTTTTAAGTCGGTGAATGTAATCCTAATCGTGTGCCAATTCAAATGAAAACTGCAAAGTATTGTTTGCCTGTAGTATATGTTGTAACTTATGAGTCCGTGGATTTAATCCAAATATTGTGACCATTCAAATAAAGCCGGGCTGCAAAGTAGTGTTCCCTGCCGTAGGGATTCCAATTTTTAATTCTGTGAATGAAATTCTAACAGGTGTGACCATTAAGATGAAAGCTGCACAAAACTGTTTCCCTGTGGTTGAAGTTCTAACTTTTGATTCTGTGGATGAACCCTAACGGTGTGATCATTAGCTGTCATTCAAATGAATGCTGTAAAGTAGCATGTCCCTGTGGAATAAGTTCTAACTTTTCAATCTCTCGTTAAGTAATGAAATTCAAAACAGTGAAAGCATCCGTTTGTTTTGCAAAAGACTTAAAAGATTCCTTCTTTCTTAGTTCTTAGTCAAAAATACTCTTTGTTGAGCTACATACTTCTTCTTTGCTTTTCTTTTCTTTTCTTTTTAAAAAAATACGTTTTATATTTCATGCTGTCCTCATAATTCATATGATTATTCTATATTGTCAGGAAGCCTATAGTGCATAAGCCCCCGGCTTCTATATAGGCTTCCTTGTCACTACCACATTAAACATTTTGTAGTCTATCGTCTTTTAAGTTATTATAAATTTCTAGTGTGTTGTATTATTATTATTATTGTTATTATTATTATTATATATACATATATATTTTTTTTGTAATGTGGTAAATGGCAAAATAAATAAAATGGAAAATGGAAATCCTAAAGGTGTGACAATTCCATTGAAAGCTGCAAAGTAGTGTTACCCTGTGGTACTGGTTCTTATTTTTGAAATCTGGGCTTGTACCCCTAATGGTGTGACGATTCAAGTGTAAGCTGCAAAGTTGTGGTGTTGGCTGTTGTACTGGTTGTAACTTTTGAATATGTATATGCTCATGATGTGAGCGTTAAAATGACAGCTGTAGAATATAATACTGTTTTCCTGTGGTGCAAGTTCCAACGTCTTATTCTTTGGATGTAATCCTAAAGATGTGACCATTAAGATAAAAGCTGCACAATAATGTTTCCCTGTGGTTCAAGTTCTAACTTTTGATTCTGTGGATGAAACCCTAACGGTGTTCAGTATCATTAGCTACAAGCAGTTGCAAAAAGGTTGAGACACTTTCCAAAAAAATGTTCATTCCGTATAAAAGCGACCGCGTAACACAAATCAAATCAATGCCATGTCCTACTGACCCCCCTCCCCCTTTCAATGTTGATGACTGTCAGTTTGAATGGCATTTTTGATCTGGTACAACATTGATAAGGGGGGAGGGGGTGGGGACTTGCTGAAAACCATGTTGGCCTCGAAATATGCTCTACAGTACACAATGTCTCAACTCTTTTTGCAATTGCTTGTAGCATTCAAATGAATGCTGTAAAGTAGCATGTCGCCGTGGAATATGTCCTAACATTTTAATCCCTGGATGAAATCCTAACGGTGTGACAATTTCATTGAAAGCTGCAAAGTATTGTTTTTCTGTGGTGCGGGTTCTAACGTTTGATTCTGTGGATGTTATCCAAATGGTGTGACCATTGAAATGAAGCTGTAAAGAAGTGTTCCCTGCCGTAGGGATTCTAAGGGTGTGACTATTAATATGAAAGCTGTTTCCCCGTGGTACAAGTTCTAACTTTTCAGTTACTGGATGAATTCCTAAAGGTGTGACAATTCCAATGAAAGCTGCAAAACAGTGTTACCCTGTGGTACTGGTTCTAACTTTTGAATATCTGGATTCCATATACTAATGTGTCGCAATGGCAGCTGTAGAGTAGTATTTTCCTGTGGTAGAAGTTCTAACATTTAATTCTGTGGATGTAATTCAGTGTTATCGTGTAACAATTCCAATGAAAGCTGTAAAGTAGTGTTATATCCTGCGGTGCTGGTTCACTATTGAATATGTGGATGTAATCCTGATGGTGCGTGCATTAATGTGACAGCTGTAGAGTAGCATTTCCCTGTGGTAGAAGTTCTAGCGTTTCATCCCGTGTGGATGTAATCGTAATCGTAATCGTATGACAATTTGAATGAATGCGGCAAAGTAGTGTTCCCTGATGGTGCGTGCATTAAAGTGACAACTGTAGAACAGTATTTCCCTGTGATACAAGATCTATAACGTCTTATTCTGTGGATGTAATCCTAATCATGTGACGAATCAAATGAAAACTGCACAGTTCTGTTCCCTGAGCCCGTGGATTTAATCCAAGGTGTGATCATTCAAATCTGAAAAGCTACCATGTAGTGTTTCCCTGCGGTACCTGTTCTACCTTTTGGGTCGTGGATGATCCTAATTGTGTGACCTGTTCAGGCTTTTATTTTGTTATCGGTGAATGTAATGTAATTCTAAGTGTGTGACGATTCAAATGACAGCTCCAAGTAGTGTTGTCCTGTGGTACCAGTTCTTACTTTGAGTTTGTGGATGAAATGCTAATGTTTTCACCATTCAAATGAATGCTGTAAAAGTTCTAACTTTTCAATCCCTGGATGAAATATTAATGCTAAAGGCGTGACAATTCCAATTAAAGCCGCAAAGTTGTGTTTTGCTGTTGTACTTGCTCTAACTATTGACTGATATGTGGATCGGCAATCCTTATTGTGTGGAGCATTAAAATGACAACTTGTAGAATAGTATTTACCTGTGATACAAGTTCTATAACGTTTTATTCTGTGGATGTAATCCTAATGATGTGACAATTCAAATGAAACCTGCAAAGTATTGTTTCCCTGGAGTACCGTGTCTAACGTTTGAGCCCGTGGATTTAATCCTAGTGGTGTGATCATTCAAATCTGAAAGGCTACCATGTAGTGTTTCCCTGCGGTGCCCGTTTTACCTTTTGGGTCGTGGATGATCCTAATTGTGTGACCTGTTCAGGCTCTTATTTTATTTTCGGTGAATGTAATGTAATTCTAAGTGTGTTACCATTCAAATGACAGCTCCAAAGTAGTGTTGTCCTGTGGTACCAGTTATTACTTTGAGTTTGTGTATGGATGAAATGCTAAATAAATGTTTTCACCATTCAAATGAATTCAACTGCAAAGTGTTGTTTCCCTGTTGTACTGGCTCTTTAAATACTTTTCAATCCGTGGATCGATTAAATAATTGTGCGACCATTCATAACACCTGCAAACTAGTGAGTCTGTGGGTGAAACCTAAAGTGTGACGATTCAAATGAAAGCTACTGAGCAGTATTTTCTTGTAGAGAAGGCAATGGCAAAATTGAAAAAATATGGTGTACTTATCTGTGTTTCTTTGTTTGTTTCTTTCGCTGTTGCGCTTTCTTTGAGTTGAATGGATGATTTCAGCAGAACGCTTCACTTCAGATCCTTCCGGATTGTTTTAAAAACCCCTGTTCAACCTAAAGAAAAGAGCAGTAAACCTGAATCAATTAATGTTAAAATACAACATAATTAGCCATGACTTGCGTTAAATCACCTTCAACATCAGTTCACCGCCCGCGGCTAATAAGTTAACCAAATTCGTCAATTAAATCTAAACAAAAATTCAAATTTCGAATAGAGAGCTAATTTTTGTCTTTTCCTGTGTACTTTTATATTTTCTATTTCAAGAAGTGGTGAAAAACTAAATAAACCGCACGTACACCATGATCGTGCAATAACAATTGGCAGATAATGTGGCGAAAAATTAATCAGGTCAGTTATATGGCCTTATATCTCAAGTCAAAATAAGTACGCCGCCATACCTGCCAGGAACTGATGAAACCGAATAAAGCTTCGGCAAAGCCACACGTATTAGTCAGAGGACGCGTACGTGATTCTCAAGCATAGTTTCAGGTTGGCTTTGAGACGTTCCAACGGAATAAACTGTTCGAAAGAAAAAACATCATGAGTTAGTTTTGTAGACTTCTCAGTTAATACTGTAAAAACTTTACTAGTGACTTATTTTTTATCTACGACTTTCGCTATTCGAGTTACTGAGAAAGTTCGACATCATTTTTACATACTGAACAATGAATAACTTTTCACAAAAGAAAAAACATTCAATCAGAATAAATCACCCACGAACAAACGCAACGAAATAAAGGTTACACTAAGGAAACGATTTTTCTTTGCTCTTCCAAATTGTATCACCAAATCACAGACCGAAGCAATAAATACAGTTTCACTTTGTAAAGTTCTACCTGACGCGAATTGATGGAAATTTAAGTAACGGGAATATTCGACACCGCTTCGTCGTTGCTATCAATACATCTAGATTTCAAAACGGACTGACTGTAATGTAAATTAAAACGTAAAATATGGTCGAAATGACATTTCAACAAAGAACAAACCTGGTCTTCTCCAATACAGATCCACAAGACGACAAACCAAAGATTTCAAATTGACCCTCACAGCACCACGTTTGCCAACTTAGAAACATACATGGGCGCGCCACGTTGCTTTTATACGGGCCGATTAAAATCTATTCAGCTTAGTCGACAAAAATTCTTGAACAATTTGAAAGCAGTAATTAACAACGATAACAAAGCGTTCCCAAATTTTTGCCGTGCTTTGTGTGAAAGGAAAATAATATTTCATGAGTATTCATCAGTATTAAGTGAAGCGCGTAATTTGCACTTGGCTTTAATTAGGCCCAGTTCAAACGTCGAACTTCACATGTGCCGAACCTAATACAAATGAGCATGAACAATAGATTTTGCTCATTTGCATTAGGTTCGGCACATGTGAAGTTCGACGTTTGAACTGGGCCTAAGCCCCCCTGTATATGCACGTGTAAGGCGAGTTATATGACATCACGCTATTGTGAAATTCTTCCAATGGGAACTTGTAGCCAAATATTGTGCATAATTATCCGAACACCCATCTGTAGGGGCCGTACGCAGCTCTTACAAGGTCTTCTCTGATTTGATGAGAAAACAATAGAACAAACAACACAATAATGGCTAACAATAGACCCTAGACCTAAAAACAATAGAGCTGCATGATATACAGGTCCAATGAAATTAGAGGTTGTAAAGAGCTGCGTGGTATCTGCATCTGTATTGGAGGTACGTCGATGATACCCTGGCCAGAATACCTAACACTGATGCTGCTGATGCGTTTCTTACTACTCTGAATGACTTACACCCCAGCCTAATATTTACGATCAGAGCCGCTGTGGATTACAAGATCCCTTTTATTGGCATTGAAATCATCAAGAAAGGAACCAAACTCGAAACTCGAGTTTACAGAAAACCAACAAACACTGGCTTGCAAAGACTCTTTATTTAAGACAATGATACACCGTGCTCATGCTTTATCTTCTACAACAGAAGCTTTCAATGCAGAATGCGACAAATTACACTCTATTTTCAGTCGTCTCGACTATCCTAAGGGTCATATAGATTCCGCCATTAGCAATTTTGTTCTTCGAAATGCTTCAGAGAACATAGGGGAAAGAAGCAATGACAGTAGCATGGTTAGAATTAGCCGTCCTTTTAAGGATCAAGTGTCTGCTAATGCGGTTCGGAGGCATTTTCGTGATCTTAGTCATAAGATTGGCCCTACATTACAGCCAGTTTTCGTGAACAAGAAATTAGAACAAGATCTTAAACCCAAAGAAATCAAGCCGTCAATTGTGAGTCGGCAATGCGTTGTTTATCGTTTTTCATGTGATCTGTGTGATGCAGATTATGTCGGGTACATAGTCCGACACCTTCATCAACGCATTGCTGAGAACAAAAACTCGACAATCGGTAACATTTCGTCGAAGCTCACGGTAGCAACACTGGCTCTTTAGAAAGAAACTAAACTTGCTAAACTTGTTGTTTAACCTGTAACTTATTCGTTTGTTACAGTTTCTTAATTATCTATTGTTGGTTTTACTATTAATATACTTTTGACATATCGACATTTTTTGACTTGATAATGACGTTAAGCTAGCGTCGAAACGTCGTCACTTTTAAATCTTAAAATGTTTTTAAGTAATATTTTATCGCAATTCTTTATAGTTAAACAAAACATTGGACGGGAAATTAAGTCTCGTTCGTTTTACCGGGAATTAGAATAAACACAATAGTCGATGCAAATCTGTTAAAACGTGTTAAAATACGGCATTGGGATGATGGTGGCTCCCAAAACACGATTTTTAACAATTCTGCATATTCTTATTGCGGAATACATTCAATGTAATGCACCGTAACTCGTGACTCGATTTTGGGGGTTTAAAGGGTTTGCTAGTTTTCTTTTGACTTTCATCTTTTACCCCGTTTTTCATAAACCCAAATAATGCTTATAGGAGTACTGGTTTAATAAAAGACAACCGAAACTTCAGCTAGAAAAGTTGTTAAAATGAACATCTGGCCCCGGTTGTCCAAAGAGCGGATAACGCTATCCACCGGATAAATCACTATCCAGTGGATAAACGTTAACAAAACGCATTGCGCTATCCACCGGATAGTGATTTATCCGGTGGATAGCGCTGATTCACGTTTTGAACAACTGGACCCAGCCGTTTATCAACAGACTCCCTTTCGGTATTAAATAATGATTATAATTAAAAATATAAGGTATAATTATAATAATAGTTTTCACAATATTGCGTTTATGAGAAAAACGATCAACTTGAACTGAAAGGCATTGATGTGCGTTATTGTAAACTGTTGTATTAATACCTGCGACAGGCTGCGTAAAAAAGCTATGAAGGTTTTCTTTACAAATTTGAGGAAATAATCTCTATATATTAAAATTTTGGGTTTACCTCGGTGTAAGAACCTGTGACTTTTTCCTTTGTTTTTTTACCTTTGTAGTATTGCATTCCCAGTTGACTCTATTGTTTTATGCCTTTTGTTTTCTTTGTTTTACGTCACTCGTGAGTTTCACAGGTTCTTACACCGAGGATGAGCCAAAATTTTACCACTGTTAGGAAGCGAGTGTCGATATGGAGCAGCGGTTTGATTTAGGTTTGATCCTCGCGTATGTAAATCTAATTTTCTGTGTTTGCTGTACTAGTCTTGTATTGTCTTGTTTCCAGTCCGCGGGAATAATTACAGGCGAACGTATTGTATCTGCGGTTCCAAGAGTATGCAGTCTTTCCTAGTTTATTTTAAGTTGAAATGGAGTATGAAATCAGTTTTTATATTATCGATAAGATTGTAAGGAAATATAAGCCCAAGGAGAGATTTTAATCTCTGGAGGTTTTAAATTATACAGGACTGATTGTGTGGAAAGTATCCAGCAAGAGCAGGAACCCTGACCCTGCAAGAGCAGGAACCCCAACCTTGCAAGAGCAGGAACGCCAACCCTGCAAGAAATGATTTCAACTGCACGCAAGATCATCCGAGTTGGATTGGGAGACAGAGGGGGTCATTGGCAAGGGAATCCGAGAAATAAGTAACAAGTTATAAAGAGGGAGGGTAACGAATAAAATAATTACTTAAGGTGACGGAAAATAGGAGCCTTCGTTGCAGGCACTAGAAATGGGAGAGAGAAGTGGAGAGTTTTGGAGCGCGCGAGGAGCGCACGAGGAGCGCCCTAGGAGCGCGCGAGGAGCGCGCGAGGAGCGAACCTGAAAAAAGTTAGGCTAAATTTGTTCAAGTTGCCATTAATTTAGACCCAGTCCGTCCTTGACTAGAAACACTTATTAACAGTTTGGACAATAAAATACAATACTTTATTAGTTCCTCTAACTTGGTTTTTCTGAGCACTAATTTACAATATGATATATAATTAATCAAACCTAAGAAAAATATTAATACAATATTTATATTATAAACATTTGAGAACAAAGATTAGCGAAAGAAGTCTGACACAACGTTTCGATGTCGCCATGACATCATTTTCAAGTGAGAAAATTAAAATAAAAAATTCACAAAATGACTAATATATGCGTAAGGTGATAAAATTAACAATAAGTAACACATTTAGCATTATCAGTGCGTGTATATGGTAAGTATGTCTAAACAAATAGTTTTGCGCGGATGGAGTCCGATTGCGTGTTCAAGCTGGGCTTCTTCTTCTTCTTAATGAATAGCATCTCATAAATTAAGCAGTCTAATTTTCCGTTGCATTTCTTGAGGACGGAAAAATTACTGGTAAGGTCGCCGATGGTTTTAATGCCGTGACCGTTCTTTAGATGCTTCCCAATTGATGAAAAAACGGTGTTCGTCAATACGTTGATGTAAATGCCGGCTAGTGTAGCCGACATACTCTGCATCGCACAGATCACATTGATAATTATACACCACGCATTGTTGGTTAATTAAGGGTAGTTTGGGCTCACGCATCTTAAGATCTTCACCAATTTTGCGGCTCGTAAACACTGATAATGCTAAATGTGTTACTTATTGTTAATTTTATCACCTTACGCATATATTAGTCATTTTGTGAATTTTTTATTTTTATTTTCTCACTTGAAACTGATGTCATGGGCGACATCGAAACGTTGTGTCAGACTTCTTTCGCTAATCTTTGTTCTCAAATGTTTATCTAAATTTATTCTAATTCGAATTTATATTATAAATGATACAAAATATTATAAAATAATAAAAAGCTACAATATCAAGCCTGAGAAATAACAATATCGTTATATATGGTACATTATACATTATTATATACGATACATTAATTCGAAAAAAACTGTTAGTGTAGTTCGCGTTTTACATTCCTCTTGAACTCTCTGATTTTATTTTGAAATCTTTATTCATAATACAGTCAGCAAAACAACATTACGTATACAACTATAGTTAAAAATACGATAACAGATACTGTGTATACTGCTAAAGATTGTTTACTATAACAATAATAAGGCTTACAATAACAGGATCATCGTAGACACTGAACTTTTTGATGTTACTAGAGTTTTTAGTTTCCTTGCTATACAATGACAGCAGTAATGGAATGCATTCAAGAATGAAAACGGTAGATACAAAATCATGTTGACTTAATTTAAATTAAAAAAAGCAAAGAAAATTAAAAAGGAGAATTTGATCTGATAAGCGGCTAAAATTGATAATTAAATGGAAGTTTATTGCAAATCTTATGGCTCTGTTTTTGTGCCAAACGATTTTTAGCTCGTGATAAATATCAAGGACAGTTATATTATCCTGTCCTTTCAAATGAATTAAAAAAAGAACACCTCGATACCTCGATACCTCTGTTTCATTGTTAACGTGCGCATATTTTTATAACCTATATAAACACAAAACCCTTTATAATTCATCAATGAGTTGACTAACAGAAACACTACCTTTCGAGCGCGCATTAAATCGTACATAAATATTATCGTCTCTTCCTTAATCCATTTATCAGTTATTTGCTAACACCCTACACAGTTTTAATTCTTATATTAAATTATCTGTTATTTGATAACACACACATTCTTAATACTTATATAAACATTAATGATCTCTTCTTAATTCATTGATGTATCAGTTGCTTGTTAACACTCACACTCTTAATACTTATATAAACATTATTATCCCTTCTTAATTCATGTATCATTTGCTTGCTAAAACACCCGCACTCTTATTAATACTGATATGAACATTATTCCTTCTTAATTCATGTATCAGTTACTTGCTAAAATACGCACCACTCTTTACACTTAAACAAACATTATCCCTTTTTATTTTATGTATCAGTTGTTCGCTAAGACGTGCGCACACTCTTAACACTTAAATAAACCATATCTCTTCTTGTAATTCATATATGAGTTGTTTGCTATAACACGCGCACTCTTATTAATTCTTATCATTAAAACATTATTATCCCTTCTTAATTCATGTCAGTATCAGTTGTTTGCTAAAACGCACACACTCTCTTAATACATATATGAACATTATCCCTTCTTGTAATTCATATATTAGTTTTTTTTCTAAAACACGCGCACTCTTATTAATTATTATATAAATCTTGATTATTATCACTTCTTAATTCATGTATCAGTGGTTCGCTAAAAAAAGGGGCACTCTTATAAATACTTATCAGTATAAACATTATAATCCCTTCTTAATCCATGTATCAGTTATTTGCTAATACGCCGCGCACACTCTTATTAATACTTATATAAACATTAGAATCCCTTCTTATCCATATATTAGTTATTTGCTGAGACGCCGCGCACACTCTTATTAATACTTATAAAAACACATTATCCCTTTTTATTTTATGTATCAGTTGTTCGCTAAGACATGCGCACAATCTTAACACTTATATAAACGATATCTCTTCTTGTAATTCATATCCGAGTTGTTTGCTATAACACGCGCACTCTTATTAATTCTAAAAAACATTATTATCCCTTCTTAATTCATGTCAGTATCAGTTGTTTGCTAAAATGCGCACACTCTTAACACTTAAATAACGATATCTCTTCTTGTAATTCATATACGAGTTGTTTGCTATAACACGCGCACTCTTATTTATTCTAAAAACATTATTATTATCCCTTCTTAATTCATGTCAGTATCAGTTGTTTGCTAAAACGCGCGCACACTCTTAATACTTATAATAACATTAGAATCCCTTCTTAGGATGTATCAGTTATTTGCTGAGACGCCGCGCACCCTCTTATTAATACTTATATAAACATTAGAATCCCTTTTTAGGATCTATCAGTTATTTGCTGAGACGCCGCGCACACTCTTATTAATACTTACATAAACATTAGAATCCCTTCTTAATCCATGTATCAGTTATTTGCTAACGCGTGTACGTTCTTATTAATACTTATATAAACATTATTATCCCTTTCTTATTTCATGTATCAGTCATTTGCTATAACACGCATACTCGGCTTAATACTTATACAAACAATATTATCCCTTTTTAATTTATGTATCAGTTGCTTGCTAAAACACGCGCATTCCCATATTAATAATTCTATCTGAAACATTATTATCCCTTCTTAATTCATGTAACAGTTGTTCGCTAAAACAAGCCCACACTCTTAATACTTATATAAACATTATTATCCCTCTTAATTCAGGTATCAGTTGTTTGCTAAAACACGCGCACTATTATTCATACTTATATTATCATTCCTTCAGTTCACGTGACAGTTATTTGTTAACACGCTCTCATTCTTATCAATTAATACTTATATAAACATTGTTCTTTGTTAAACCGTGTATTAATTGTTTGCTAAAACAGGCGCACCACACTCTTCCTAAATTTATTGATCAGTTGTTTGCCAAAACGGGCATCTTATACAAATATTATCACTACTCAATTAATGTATCATAAAGTATAATGTATTTTTTTTTTTTACTTTTATTTGCTAATACGCGCACACTCTTGTTAATACTTATATAAACAACATTATCCCTTCTCAGTTATTTGATAACACGCGCACTCTTAATATTTATAGACATTATCCTTTTTTTAAAATTCATGTATCAGTTATTTGCTAACACGCACACACTCTCTTTCTTCCATCAGTTGTTTGTTAACATGCCCAATCATTTGATTCTGTAGTTTACTTACACGCGCACACTCCTAAGTTTTATAAAAACACTATTATTCCTTCTAAAGTCAATTATTAGTTGTTTACTACCTCGCACACCCTCGTATTTATTATACATATATTTTCTTCTTTATTATTAATTTGTCAGTTGTTTGCTGAAACGCGGATATTCCTTATTCTTATATGAGCACTTTCATTCCTTTTTGAGTCATGATCAAACGAAATCATTATGTAAACATCATTATCCCTACCACTCCTAATTACGATGATTCCTTATTGATTCACACGCGCATACTCTTAATTCTTGTGCAAACATAGCTATCTCTTTTCAATATGTTATCCATTGTATGATAACACACGTACACACGCTTACCTGGGCATGATCGGTTTGTACAATAAATTAATTAACGTCAAATTTGTTACTACATTTTTAAAGTTGAATGATCATCATCAAAATTATCCCTTGATTTTGTAAATTTGTCCCTTAAAATATTTGAATTTGAGCGAATATTTACGTAAGCCTACAATATTAGCTTCGAAAAAAGATCAGTATACAAAGGAAACTGTTAGAAATCTCCCGAGTTTGATTTGTTTGCACCCCCCCCCCCCCCCCCCCCGAGAAATCACGTCGGTAATTAGCATTATAACATAAAAACCAAAATGGTGGCTACCGTGAATAAGGCGTATTGACTAAAAATACCGGTTAAAGACAGCATATGGTAATGGATACATTTTAAAACAGCCCTTAAAAAGCGCTCTTGTACGACTTAGATTATTCACTCTGATTTCTTTGAAGCTAACAGAAGCATGCAACAGGAACAGCTGGTGGTCCATTATCCGATCCTGATTATGAGTCCATTTCATCTGATCAAGCTGAATATCCTTTCATGGAGTTTCAAAAGCGTTGTGAAGTCGCTTGAAATAGCTGAAAATACATGGTATATTGAACAATTAGACTGCAATGTCGCAGTTTCTTACCGTGGTGGGAGAATTAAAATTCACGAAAAGTTTCGCTGAATACCAACGCAAAACATCTATACCCAATTTTAAGATTTAAAAGAAAATCATGGGTTCGAAATACTGAGAGATGACGGAATTCCAGAGTTTTTCAGGGTACAAAAAGAATATAATCCCAAACCAAGAAACTCACAATTTTCACGGCTTAATGTTTAAAACATTAAGCTTTTATCGTACGTGACATACTAAGTGTGTGTGTGGAGAAACGTTAATTAAATTCGGGAAGTTTTCCAGGAATAGTGTGAATCCTGTAGACCATAATACCCAAACGAAAAACGAAAACAGCTCAAATTCCAATTCTTCGGGGCCTCACATATCTACATAGGGACGTACTACCCGGATCAGACCACAACTCCTGCACCCAATTTTTATAGTTTACGGTTGTGGGTAATTTAATACCAAGGATTTGAGCGTAAATACAAAAAGACTATGACCAGTTTCTCTTTTCTCCAAAAGTAAGGTGAGACAGAAGCGAAACACCGAGGCCCAAGTTAAAACGCGACCACCAGGAAGCTCCACGCGTGAACCCACGTAAAAACAAGTGTAAGTTTAAATTATTATGATCCAGGCCCCGGTTGTTCAAAAGGTGGATAGCGCTATCCACCGGATAAATCACTATCCAGTGGATAAGCATTAGCAAAACCAATTGTGTTATCCACTGGATAGTGATTTATCCGGTGGATAGCGCTATCCACCTTTTGAACAACCGGGGCCTGGAGATGTACCTGTGATGTGATTTGTTTCGCGTCGTTAGTCTCCCTTGAATCGTTCTTCCTCTTCTGTATAACCTGAAATGAAAACGAACTGTGTATAAGGCCAGGCCAAACAAGATCGGGAGTCAACGAGAGCTAAAGAATAAGAATTAGACGAGAGTTTCCTTTAAGTCTCAGTGATTATATTCAGTTCATTCCAGTCAAACGAGATTTAAAGCGTACGAGTAGCATGTATAAGTGATTTTACTGAAAGTGGTAAATGCTTGGCTGAGATCTCTTCATTTAACGAACGGGTGTAAATAGATTTGCACTATGAACACAATAATTTTAAAATGCTCTCCATAAACTTAATACTGATTGGACACGATTAAAAAGTTGCTTACTGCAAAACTCTCATAAAAATCTCAGGCGAGGGCCAAACGAGAGAAAACTCTGAACGACAACTTTCAACACCAGTTTCAATTAGAGCTCTTGAGAAGTGCATGACCGATTTCAAGCCAAACCGCGAGAGGAAGTCGGCGACTCTCGTCCTCATTTACTCATGGCTTTAAATCAATTTCGAAAATAAGCAATGACATGTTTGAGCAGCTGCATGATAACCTTTGACTTACCTATAATACATTTCTTGTCATCAGCTATCCCTGGGTTCTTTTTCCTTTCCGTCATGGTGAAAACCACAGTCTAATACAGAAATACAGATTATAATAAATTCTTCATAAAGAGTAAGGCAACATCATTCAGTTAAGCTCTCCTCACCTTCTGAAGTGATCAGCAAACTGCATGAATGCAATCACAATAATTGCTGTTTAAAGGCTTCCCTCCACACTCCCCTCAGAAATCAACCTATAACATATAACAATATTGTATTAACTATCGATTTTGTGACATCATCAAAAAAGCAAAAAAGCAGAATTTATAGCAAATTTTCTCGAGTTTCTTTCCAAATTGTGAGACACAAACGCTAACTTTCAGATATTCTTTTTAGGGAAAAATAAACGAAATTGCGTGATATTGGGAAAATTAACCGTCTCAATGACCCTGCAAAGTATGTTTTTCCTTTACAAATGATGTCCATATCCATTTCCGCTACATAGCCATTCTCAAGGTGGTGTGTTTCCATGGCAATGACAACTTATAAATACGCAAAAATATGTTGGAATCCTCTTGCAAGACAAGAAAATTATGCTTTATTAATACCCTAGTGAGCCGCCTAACTCTCGTCAGCAGCCGATTCTCTGTTTTGTTTAATCTCAGCAAGAGAAAAACTTATTTTGCTGTGATGGGCTGGAATGAATGAATTAGAAATAACTAGCGCGTATATATACCTTGCTGCAATTAGTATCTAACATCTCAATATCTCTAGTCTAATAGGCTCTTGGCATCCCTGAGAACTGCAAGATTAAAGCATTGCAAAACTGTACGATTAACATTGCAATTGGTAAATATTAGTTATTAATCTGATATCGTAGAGGGATTTTCACACGAGTGTCGTAAAACCAAAACCAAATTAATTACTCTGACTAATCAAAAATAAGGCAGGCAATCCAATGAACCAATCAGAGCTCGAATCAAATACATGTAGCCGGCGCCAAGCGCGAGAAAACGCGTGCAGGCAAGTCAGAATTGATTTTGGTTTCACCTCTGATTGGTTGAAAAATTGGCGTGAGATATTTTAGCCAATCACAAAGCGCAGCATTACAAAACCAAAGCAATAGTAAAATTCCTTTCGATACTCAATTGAAAACTGCACTATCACTTTTCCTTTCTTAATCGTAAACATTCACAGGTATTGTACAAGACAAACCTTTTAGTAAGTTGCCTTTTGTGTTAGGCGGTGGATTGTTGATAGACTTAAGACCCATTTTCTTCATAAGGAGCCATCTGTCTTCAATCAATGATCACCTGCAATTCTCAAAAATAAAACTGTTTACGAGAAAAAAGAGCGTTAGTAATATAACACAGACATTTCTAATCGATGTAATTATGAAGCATGTTAATGGCTATAACATAAATGTGCTTAAAAATTATCCTCGCGCGTGTTGCGTGCATGTGCTCACGCAGTTACATGTGTCGCGCACACAGTCTCTTTCTGTCTCTCTCGCACGCACACACGAAAGAAAAACTAAGACGTATAATTTTTCAATTATTTACCTAGCTGCAATTAGTAACTCGCCATTGGCTCAGTCCCCTGTAGCGGATTTGTCAGCATCTCCAATCTAATAGGCTTTTGGCATCCATGAGAACTGCGAGATTAAAACATTGCAAAACTGTGAGATTATCATTGCGTGCAATTGGTAAATATTAGTTAGAACCTTATTTTTACTCGAGTATTGCGACCCCAGTCTATTTATTAAGCTGACATCGTAAGGCGGTTTTCACTCTATTGTCGTAAAACCAAAACCAAAGTAACTACTACGACAAATAAAAAAGAAGCAGAGAACTGATCCAATGAACCAATCATGCAGAGCTTGAAGTAAATACATGTCGCTGGCTCCAAGCGCGGGAAACGTGTGCAGGCAATTCACGATTGGTTTTGGTTTTACCTTTGATTGGTCGAGAAAGGGGTGCAAGATGTTCTACCCAATCACAAAGCAAAGTATTGCAAAACCGAATCAACAGCGAAATTACTTTCGATACTCAATTGAAAACCACACTGTCACTTTTTCTTTGTTAATCGTAAAAAAATCCAGACTTACCTGTTAGTTACTTGCATTGTGTGTTAAACGGTGAATTTGATAGACTTGAGACCCATTTCCTTCATAAGGAGCCACCTGTCTTCAATCAATAATCACCTACAGTTCTCTACAAATAATACTTTTTACGAGACAAGAGCATTAGTAATATAAAACAGACTTTTCTTATCAGTGTAATTATGAAGCATGTAAGTGTCTACAATATGTGGTTAAAAATTATCGCGCACGTGTTGCGTGTATGTGCTCGCGCAGTTACAGGCATCACGCACACACAGTCTCTCTCTCTCCCTTCCTCTCTCTCTCTCTCGATCATCATCATCATCATCATCATCATCATCATCATCATCATCATCATCATCATCATCATCATCATCTATCCTCTCTATCTCGTGAAGAATAGGGCCATCAATCCTCTTCCTCCTGGTATTTTCTGTCTCTGGCTGCAGTCTCTGTTTCTCTCGAGGTTCAAAATTCTAGCTACGTCCTTTCCTTATCGACGGTTCTCTGCCAGGTCTCTCTTGACCGTTCTGTCCTGCGCTTGCTCTCGGGTGTCCATGTTAGTATGATCTTGGGGTTATTGTCAGCTGACATTCTTTAAACATGATCTAACCAATTCCATCGCCTGTATTTTATTTGTTCACCAATATTCCTCTTTTTCTCTCTTGAGAAGATGAAGGTAAATAGGCTGTCTAGTGCTAGAAGGCAAATGGATTACACAAGACCGCGAAAAAAGCGTTAAAATTGCATTATGAGACAACGGGCGTGTAATTACGGTCACCCCTTTCAAGACCACTGCCAAAGGCCTTTTATCTCTCAGGCGAATACATACAAATTCTATCCCACGATTTATTATTTTAAAGCTGTTGATGAGTGTATTTCATACATTATAGCAGCAATTATAAAATCTACAAAGGAATTTATGACTTTGTAGAAATGAGTAAAAATAAATAATATCCAATGTGTTAGGTTTACCCCAAAACTGAAGCTTATTTTGTTGCTCTCAGTGCATAGATTAATGTGATGTCTTTGAGTATGGATATATTTGAAAGTTATAGGGATGACCAACTATATCATAAACTAAGGGGGGGGGAGGGGGGGTAACATTATGCTTTATAATTCGACTGTGACGTCATTTTACCTTATAAGGAAGAGAGGACACACAAAATATCCGATCGTATTACAAAGTAGATTGCCGTATCACACCTTACTGTCCCGGTTCAAAGACGTCAAGCTATTACAAATAAAAGAATTTTAGTCGAATAATAAATCCCTTATTCGATGGTTTAACAGATAATACTTACGGATATTTTACTCATTGCTCGCATTTCATACTACGCATTTCGTTAAATATCCGCGCGTATAGTCTGTTAAACCATCGAATAAGGTGTGTTTAAATAGACAATTTCTGTGGCAAATATTCATAGAATACAAGTTGGATGAACGAACACACAGCCGTGTGCAGAAAGTCGTATCGACATGGATTGCACGCACAAGATGATAATGGCTTGGAGTAGTATACAGTGAGATATCCCACGAGTCACTTGATTTTTCTTAGTATACACGGGAGCCTTTTGCCTCATGTGTATACAAAGAAAAATCAAGTCATGAGTATTCATGACTTTATAACTTGAAGGTATTCCGAAGATTTCTGACAGTTTTTTGACAATTTCCGGATATTTTTATGATGCTAGTTGCAAGTTGGTGATCAATTTCTGAATTTACCGAAGTTTATCGAAGACTCTCGACAATTTACCGAAGGTGTTACCAAAATTTCCGATGATTGTCCGAAGGTCATTTTACTGTTTTCAGTCATATTTGCCGAAGATTACCGAAGAAGTCCGAAGATAAGAGAGGAAGATACCAAGATGTTTCGACTGAAACCCACTTGCATTTCTTGCTCAGAACACTTACCAGTTCAATTTACGACGCTGATAAACTGACTGCACGAACATCTTTGATTTCCATCAATGGTGTGACAAAACTCCGCGACACAGGCATCAAATGTGATCAATGGTTTTACCGTACTTTTGACTTTGCTTTTGACACTCTTTTGAAGCGCGTCAAAAGTGCTAGAAATTTGATGCACGTCACAGGCGAATTAAAGGTACCTTTGTACAAGACAAAGCAGCATTTGACAGCACCTTTAGTATACTTTTGATAAGCGTCAAAGATGCACAGCATCAAAGATGCATCAAAGATGCTCAGCATCAAAGATGCACAGCATCAAAGATGCACTAACTTTGACTTAAATCAAAGACGGGCTTTGCCACCATTGACACCCATGTCAAAGACTTGGTAAAGAAAGTCTTTGCCATCTTTAACATAAGTCAAAGATGTGTGGCAACGAAAAGTGAAGATGTAGGATGTAAAAAAAGTGTTCAAAAGTTACTAAACCGAAATGCCGCGTCGTTGAGGCATATGCAAGGATTGTATCGTATCATGGAATGCGAAGAAGCGAGGCAGAGAACGTAAACTGCCGAAGTGCACATTGAGTCTGCGTACTATATAGTTTTGGACCAGTCTTGATTCAGTGACGTTCAGAAAATCTTGGAAACACTAATTCAAACAAGTAGAGTCTCCTTGGGCTATAAAAAACACGCCAAACTTTACGGTCCGCTATGTCCGCTGGTCTTTGCCACAGTATTAAGATCCCTGCCCCGTTAATTAAAGCAGATCTATGTATGCAAGGCCTGTCCCCCTGGGTCGGTTCACAGAAGACCAAGTCACCAGCAACCAGTTCAGGGTAATAATAATATAATCGAAAATATTTACACAGAATAACAATATTCTGAATAATAACAATGACAGTGAGATCAATGAGATTCCTGTGGGGTGCAGTTTTGTTTCCAGCCAGTTGGAATCTCTTTCTCCTGATGTTGACAGCTAGGCAAGGCAGATCGCCATATATGACTGTTTCTGACCCTATCCCTCCATGAGACATTGAGTTACTGTACCATTCTGAGCATGCGAGTGTGGCAGCTGTCAAGGCGAGCCTCTTGCTCTACTGTGAGAGTCCATGCCTCCGAGCCAAAGGGTAGAATAAGGTCTTCCAGCATGGTGGATTTCCAGATGTTCTTGAGGTCATGGAGTGCTTTCCAGGACTGTGCTTTCTTCGCCCGGATGTCTTTCTCAATGGAGCAGATATATATACGAGCCAAGGTACTTCAAGTCCTTTTTGGCAGCGAATGATAAACCATCTTTGGTGGTGATTTTGACTTCCTCCTTAATGTTGAAGCCCATGACCTCTGTTTTCTTAGCGTTGAGCCATAGACCCACCTTCTTGCAATCGCCCTCCACACAAAGCAGCAAAGCCTGTGCCTTCTCAACTGAGTCAGTCCATACACGATGTCATCGGCGAAGTCGAAGTCAGTCTGGACCACAGGATCGACTCTTCTGCTCTTCCTAGGATTGAACCTGAAATGAACCTGTAATGCTCCTCTTTCCCTTCAACCATTCCAGTCACAGGAATGATTATGAAGCAATAATAATATTAATAAATAATAATAATAATAACTGATATTAGAAGTGTACATTGAACAATACAATAACCATATTGAAAAACGTTGAGAGTTAGAGAAAGTGAAAATGCGTGGTCAAGGGTATTGGAGAAAGTTAGTTCGCAAGCGTAAGTATTCAGCTTAAAAAGCTTCAGACTTTAGAAAAGGTAAAACTCAAAAGAAGGACCAAGAAGTCGACAAGTGAGCTATATATAGTGTAGAATGTATAGCATCATGAAACTAAGAACAGACAGAACCAATCGGCACTCCACCTATTCCATCTACACCTGTCACGTGACCTTTCAGAAGGACGTCTCAGTTCAGAAATGATCTCGTGGGTATGTACTAAAACAAGGAAACTATAGCATTGTAGCACCAGGATATAAGAACATGGAACTGACACCGGAACAGCCCAGAAGACCTAAATTAGGAGGCCCTAGGTTAGCTGTTTAGCGTTTGGTTTGGGTTAGGGTTAGTCGTTATATACAGTGTTCTGGGTGTCCCGGATCAAGTGCCAATATTTCTGGTTCTGATTAGAGGCGCGCGTCATATTGTTGTACGAGACAGATGAGACTGGCCAGCAATAGACTTCAGCCTGTATCAGGGCTTTTCTGATTCATCTTTGTTCGAATATTCTTTTATAAGCATCTTATGGTCAACAATATTTCAGACACTCTCTTCTCGAGATGCCCTAACAACCACTGCGTCGACCTAACGGCGTACTCCTACGAATAGTAACAACATGACATTTAATTAATAGAATAGTAAACCATGTACAACTAAAGAGTTTTCGCTCAGATTTTGTTTTAAACCTCCTGCAGTCCATCGTGTTCAACACGAGCTGTACAAATCGTTGTTCTTCATTTTCAAAAGATGCAACCTAGCAGAGTAAATAAAGAAAAATAAACAATGTTAGTAGAGTTATACGAACGTGTTACCACTGACAAGTACTCGGTTTCGTCGGTTAAGCTGTCAAGTGGTCCACAAACCAGTTGCGCTCGTCTTGTTCACGTTCATACGGTGGTCGCTTTGTGAGAAGTAGGGTTGTACGAAGACTGGTCTAGAAATCTGTCTGAATGAGACGGTTTCCTATATATAGAAGTCTGTAGTTTGTTGTCATTTCGGCTAGTAATTAACATGTCGTTGAAATTCAAATTAACCGGCTTTTTAAAATACATACGGAAAAAATAGATTGTACAAACGTTAATATTTGAACACGGTTCAACTTTACATTTACACAAACCGCCCCTTATTGGAAACAGTGGAAATCTACCATAAACTAGAGTTAGAAATAACATTGCCTTAGCTGTAATATGCCAAAGTTGTTGAACAACTATCAAGTCATGTCTTAAATAATCTTTCTGTTAGCTTTTCAAGAACTTCGTGCACCGCTTATAAAAGTTTGACTCTGAAGGCTTAGAGCTTTCTTCCTGGTCCTGTAAAACGTAGAAAAAATGGAAGAAATCTAATTTAAAGAGAAACATTAACTTTAAGGAAAATATGACTCAAGAGTTATTAAACTAAAGTCTCTCGGGAAGTTCACCTCTTATATCAATAACAGACTATAAATATCTTTATCGCAGCTCTTGAACATTCTTTCCGGTCGTGTAAAACCTAAACAAATGTAAATAGAATTGATTTTAGGTTTTAGGACACTGAAACATCAACATTAAAAAACCCAGAAAGCTTTCTACATGCAACGCGTGGAACTTACTCGGTAAGTTACTCTGTAACTCAGTTACTAGCGGTAAGTTCTTACCTTGTATCACGGAAAATATGCCTCCGAGGTAAATTGTTGTCCCTTTCGTTTTTAGCGTACTGCGTGTAATACTTCTAAAACAAGGTTTTCACTAGTTCTTTAGTAATAACTTCCTGAAATTTGAATAAGCATTACTTCCTTTTAAGAGTTTGTGTAGTACGGACTGAACAGTGTTAAAAAAAAAATAAAAAATAAGCAAAAAAAGAACGCGAATTCCGCACGCGCGATCGACGGCTTGCTGCAACTCTTTCTTTTTTCTGATTGGTTGGGCGAAATTGCGGTGTTTTCCTGTTGGTTGAATGGTGACATACTGTCATTTGTCTCAGTAAATAGTCGTTTGGGAATTGAATCGATAATTTTCTTCCTGGGTTTGTTTAATGACAATGAGTTTTTGTTTGACCATAATGATGGTTTGATGATAATTCGGCGATGGAATATTAAATGCAAATGAGATCATAGTCAAACCTGTTTTAACAAAATATTGGACACCGTTTATGCCGACACCCTAGCTCTATTAATAACGGCGTCTTCCTATTGGTTGAATGGTGACATACTGTCATTTGTCTACATATATGCATAGTCTTTATTAAAATAAGGTTAAAAACATCAGGTGAGGTGTTAAACTAAAAAAAGTTTAAAGAATGTTTTTAAAAGGGTACTGTTTTCTATGATTACCGTTTAGGTATCGTTATGTAAAAGATTTGTAGAATAAAGGAGACATTATTGATTAAGGATTTAAAACCAGCTTTAAATGAAAATGTGGGTAGTGAAAAACTTTTTCTTTACTAACCTTGTATATATGTTTATATTTTCTAGCAGACTTTAAGATAGGTCTGTATATTATCATTTTTTCACTATTGTCATTTCTTTTAATTAGGTTCCAGTGTTTCTACAAATCTACAAATTCTACAAATCTTTTACATAACGATTCCTAAACGGTAATCATAGAAAACAGTACTCTTTTAAAAACATTTCTTTAAACTTTTTTTAGTTTAACATAAACTTTTTTTATAGTTTAACATATAGATTCATTTTTTTGCTTTTTCCATTCTATAAGTATATCTATTAAAATCTAGTTTTTATCGATTTATCCTTTTTTTTATTGTTTCATTTTCACTAGCTATTGTATGCATCCGTATATTTTATTAGCTTCTATTGTCATATTGTATTTATACTTAGAGAGGGCCACAAGTTCTTTAGCTTTGCTATTAAGTGTTACCCTCTTAAAATAAAGTCTTTATTATTATGGCAGTAAAACTATCTGTATGCACAGTGTTATAAAGCAACACAGGGCGCAAAGCGTAACCTGTGCGCAAGAGCGAAACTTAAAAAAATAAATAAATAAGTTACTAAAACCTTATATCTACAAATCTAAAAACTATAATCTAAGCATATAAATGTCTCTAATATCTCTCATTCTACGTGTAAATAACTTACTAAATAAATAGAAAAAAAACTTATATATACAAATCTAAAAACTATAATCTAAGCATATAGATGTCTCTAATATCTCTCGTTCTTCGTATAAAAAAAAGCTATAAGCTAAGCATATAAATATCCCTAATGTCTCTCATTTTTCCTGGCCGACAGTCGGGCTTTGGTCGCGGATCTTCACATCACAACCTTGAAAGTGCTCGCTATATTTAGGGATGACGATAAGACTGGCTTTTGCATAGCCTCTAGAACTTGATTCGCCTTACGTCCTACCAATGATTGAACTGAGGCTTCGGTTTCTCTCGACCAGCCTCCCAGCACATCCATGATGATGTTATGCTGAATCACCTCGTACCCTCTATACTGCTGCTTTAGCTCCCACCTTAACGGGCCATACTTCATCGTTTTCCCCTCGCTCTTTTTCTCTCGGTTGTTGATCCAAGGGCAACTCATCTCTATGGTCAGCACTTTCTTGTTTGCATGATCCACAACTCTCGCATCTACACGATTGGCTCGAACCTCCTGGTAGTCCGCATACACGGGTACATCCCACCACGCTTATTATTATTATTATTATTATTATTATTATTATTATTATTATTATTATTATTATTATTTTAACACCTAGCTAGATAGACTAGCTAGATAGACGCTAGATAGACTGTTTTAAATGACATATCTTATCGTATTAGAATTTTAATGTAAATAGTTACTCTAATTGTTAATAAAATTATTATTATTATTAATTTATTATTTTAACACCTCACCTGATGTTTTAAACCTTATCTAAATAAACACTATGCATATATGTAGACAAATGACAGTATGTCACCATTCAACCAAGACGCCGTAATTAATAGAGCTAGGGTGTCGGCATAAACGGTGTCCAATATTTTTTAAAACATGTTTGACTATGATCTCATTTGCATTTAACATTCCATCGCCGAATTATCATCAAACCATCATTATGGTCAAACAAAAACTCATTGTCATTAAACAAACCAAAGAAGAAAATTATCGATTCAATTCCCAAACGACTATTTACTGAGACAAATGACAGTATGTCACCATTCAACCAACAGGAAAACACCGCAATTTCGCCCAACCAATCAGAAAAAAGAAAGAGTTGCAGCAAGCCGTCGATCGCGCGTGCGGAATTCGTGGTCTTTTTTTGCTTACTTTTTTATTTATTTTTAACACTGTTCAGTCCGTACTTCACAAACTCTTAAAAGGGAATAATGCTTATTCAAATTTCAGGAAGTTATTACTAAAGAACTAGTGAAAACCTTGTTTTAGAAGTATTACACGCAGTACGCTAAAAACGAAAGGGACAACAATTTACCTCGGAGGCATATTTTCCGTGATACAAGGTAAGACCTTACTGCGAGTATAACTGAGTTACAGAGTAACTTACCGAGTAAGTTCCACGAGTTGAATGTAAAAAGCTTTCTGGGTTTTTTAATGTTGATGTTTCAGTGTTCTAAAACCTAAAATCAATTCTATTTACATTTGTTTAGGTTTTACACGACCAGAAAGAATGTTCAAGAGCTGTGATAAAGATATTTATAGTCTGTTATTGATATAAGGGGTGAACTTCCCGAGAGACTTTAGTTTAATAACTCTTGAGTCATATTTTTCTTAAAGTTAATGTTTCTCTTTAAATTAGATTTCTTCCATTTTTTCTACGTTTTACAGGACCAGGAAGAAAGCTCTAAGCCTCCAGAGCTGCGTTAACTGTGCCAAACTTTTATAAGCGGTGCACGAAGTTCCTTAAAAGCTAACAGAGAGATTATTAAAGACATGACTTGATAGTTATTCAACAACTTTGGCATATTACAGCTAAGGCAATGTTATTTCTAACTCTATTTTATGGTAGATTTCCACTGTTTCCAATAAGAGGCGGTTTGTGTAAATGTAAAGTTGAACCGTGTTCAAATATTAACGTTTGTACAATCTATTTTTTCCGTATGTATTTAAAAAAGCCGGTTAATTTGAATTTCAACGACATGTTAATTACTAGCCGAAATGACAACAAACTACAGACTTCTATATATAGGAAACCGTCTCATTCAGACAGATTTCTAGACCAGTCTTCGTACAACCCTACTTCTCACAAAGCGACCACCGTACGAACGTGAACAAGACGAGCGCAACTGGTTTGTGGACCACCTGACAGCTTAACCGACGAAACCGAGTACTTGTCAGTGGTAACACGTTCGTATAACTCTACTAACATTGTTTATTTTTCTTTATTTACTCTGCTAGGTTGCATCTTTTGAAAATGAAGAACAACGCTTTGTACAGCTCGTGTGTTCAACACGATGGACTGCAGGAGGTTTAAAACAAAATCTAAGCGAAAACTCTTCAGTTGTACATGGTTTACTATTCTATTAATTAAATGTCATGTTGTTACCATTCGTAGGAGTACGCCGTTAGGTCGACGCAGTGGTTGTTAGGGCATCTCGAGAAGAGAGTGTCTGAAATATTGTTGACCATAAGATGCTTATAAAGGAATATTCGAGCAAAGATGAATCAGAAAAGCCCTGATACAGGCTGAAGTCTATTGCTGGCCAGTCTCATCTGTCTCGTACAACAATATGACGCGCGCCTCTAATCAGAACCAGAAATATTGGCACTTGATCCGGGACACCCAGAACACTGTATATAACGACTAACCCTAACCCAAACCAAACGCTAAACAGCTAACCTAGGGCCTCCTAATTTAGGTCTTCTGGGCTGTTCCGGTGTCAGTTCCATGTTCTTATATCCAGGTGCTACAATGCTATAGTTTTAGTTTCCTTGTTTTAGTACATACCCACGAGATCATTTCTGAACTGAGACGTCCTTCTGAAAGGTCACGTGACAGGTGTAGACGGAATAGGTGGAGTGCCGATTGGTTCTGTCTGTTCTTAGTTTCATGATGCTATACATTCTACACTATATATAGCTCACTTGTCGACTTCTTGGTCCTTCTCTTGAGTTTTACCTTTTCTAAAGTCTGAAGCTTTTTAAGCTGAATACTTACGCTTGCGAACTAACTTTCTCCAATACCCTTGACCACGCATTTTCACTTTCTCTAACTCTCAACTTTTTTCAATATGGTTATTGTTTTGTTCAATGTACACTTCTATTATCAGTTATTATTATTATTATTATTATTATTATTATTATTACTATTATTTATTAATATTATTATTGCTTCATAATCATTCCTGTGACTGGAATGGTTGAAGGGAAAGAGGAGCATTACAGGTTCATTTCAGGTTCAATCCTAGGAAGAGAAGAAGAGTCGGTCCTGTGGTCCAGACTGACTTCGACTTCGCCGATGACATCGTGTATGGACTGACTCAGTTGAGAAGGCGCAGGCTTTGCTGCTTTGCGTGGAGGGCGATTGCAAGAAGGTGGGTCTATGGCTCAACGCTAAGAAAACAGAGGTCATGGGCTTTAACATTAAAGAGGAATTCGAAATCACCACTAAAGATGGCTTATCATCCGCTGCCAAAAAGGACTTGAAGTACCTTGACTCGTATATATATCTGCTCCATTGAGAAAGACATCCGGTCGAAGAAATCACAGTCTTAGAAAGTACTCCATGACCTCAAGAACATCTGGAAATCCACCATGCTGGAAGACCTTATTCTACCCTTTGGCACGGAGGCATGGACTCTCACAGTAGAGCAAGAGGCTCGCCTTGACAGCTGCCACACTCGCATGCTCAGAATGGTACTCAATGTCTCATGGAGGAATAGGGTCAGAAACAGTCATATATGGCGATCTGCCTTGCCTAGCTGTCAACATCAGGAGAAAGAGATTCCAACTGGCTGGATACGAAACTGCACCCCACAGGAATCTCATTGATCTCATTGTTATTCTCATTGTCATTGTTATTATTCAGAATATTGTTATTCTGTGTAAATATTTTCGATTATATTATTATTACCCTGAACTGGTTGCTGGTGACTTGGTCTTCTGTGAACCGACCCAGGGGGACAGGGCCTTCATACATAGATCTGCTTAAATTGGCGGGACACGGATCTTAATACCGTGGCAAAGACCAGCGGACATAGCGGACCGTAAAGTTTGGCGTGTTTTTTATAGCCCGAGGAGACTCTACTTGTTTGAATTAGTGTTTCCAAGATTTTCTGAACGTCACGGAATCGAGACTGATCCAAAACTATATAGTACGCAGACTCAATGTGCACTTCGGCAGTTCACGTTCTCTGCCTTGCTTCTTCACATTCCACGATACGATACAATCCTTGCATATGCCTCAACGACGCGGCATTTCGGTTTAGTAACTTTTAAACACGTTTTTTACATCCTACATCTTCACTTTTCGTTGCCACACATCTTTGACTTATGTTAAAGATGGCAAAGACTTTCTTTACCAAGTCTTTGACACGGGTGTCAATGGTGGCAAAGCCCGTCTTTGATTTAAGTCAAAGTTAGTGCACCTTTGATGCTGTGCATCTATGATGCTGTGCATCTATGATGCTGTGCATCTTTGATGCTGTGCATCTTTGATGCTGTGCATCTTTGATGCTGTGCATCTTTGATGCTGTGCATCTTTGATGCTGTGCATCTTTGATGCTGTGCATCTTTGATGCTGTGCATCTTTGATGCTGTGCATCTTTGATGCTGTGCATCTTTGATGCTGTGCACCTTTGATGCTGTGCATCCTTGATGCTGTGCATCCTTGATGCTGTGCATCTTTGATGCTGTGCACCTTTGATGCTGTGCATCCTTGATGCTGTGCATCCTTGATGCTGTGCATCTTTGATGCTGTGCATCTTTGATGCTGTGCATCTTTGATGCTGTGCATCTTTGATGCTGTGCATCTTTGATGCTGTGCATCTTTGATGCTGTGCATCTTTGATGCTGTGCATCTTTGACGCTTATCAAAAGTATACTAAAGGTGCTGTCAAATGCTGCTTTGTCTTGTACAAAGGTACCTTTGATTCGCCTGTGACGTGCATCAAATTTCTAGCACTTTTGACGCGCGTCAAAAGAGTGTCAAAAGCATAGTCAAAAGTACGGTAAAACCTTTGATCACATTTGATGCCTGTGTCACGCAGTTTTGTCACACCATTGATGGAAATCAAAGATGTTCGTGCAGTCAGTTTATCAGCGTCGTAAATTGAACTGGCAAGTGTTCTGAGCAAGAAATGTAAGTGGGCTTCAGTCGAAATATCTTGGTATCTTCCTCTCTAATCTTCGGACGTCTTCGGTAATCTTCGGCAAATATGACTGAAAACAGTAAAATGACCTTCGGACAATCATCGGAAATTTTCGTAACACCTTCGGTAAATTGTCGAGAGTCTTCGATAAACTTCGGAAAATTCAGAAATTGATCACAAACTTGCAACTAGCATCATAAAAATATCCGGAAATTGTCAAAAAACTGTCAGAAATCTTCGGAATACCTTCAAGTTATAAAGTCATGAATACTCATGACTTGATTTTTCTTTGTATACACATGAGGCAAAAGGCTCCCGTGTATACTAAGAAAAATCAAGTGACTCGTGGGATATCTCACTGTATGCTACTCCAAGCCATTATCATCTTGTGCGTGCAATCCATGTCGATACGACTTTCTGCACACGGCTGTGTGTTCGTTCATCCAACTTGTATTCTATGAATATTTGCCACAGAAATTGTCTATTTAAACACACCGTATTCGATGGTTTAACAGATAATACGCGCGGATATTTAACGAAATGCGTAGTATTTTTTCGAGTCCCGCAGGGGCGAGAAAAAATGCGAGCAATGAGTAAAATATCCGCAAGTATTATCTGTTAAACCATCGAATAAGGGATTTATTATTCGACTAAAATTATTATATTTTTAATAGCTTGACGTCTTTGAACCGGGACAGTAAGGTGTGATACTGCAATCTACTTTGTAATACGATCGGATATTTTGTGTGTCCTCTCTTCCTTATAAGGTAAAATGACGTCACAGTCGAATTATAAAGCATAATGTTACCCCCCTCCCTTCATCTATGATATAGTTGGTAATCCCTATAACTTTCAAATACATCCATACTCAAAGACATGACATCAATCTATGCACTGAGAGCATTAAAATAAGCTTCAGTTTTGGGGTAAACCTAACACATTGGATATTATTTATTTTTACTCATTTCTACAAAGTCATAAATTCCTTTGTAGATTTTATAATTGCTGCTATAATGTATGAAATACACTCAACAACAGCTTTAAAATAATAAATCGTGGGATAGAATTTGTATGTATTCACCTGAAAAAAAAAGGCCTTTGGCAGTGGTCTTGAAAGGGGTGACCGTAATTACACGCCCGTTGTCTCATAATGCAATTTTAACGCTTTTTTCGCGGTCTTGTGTAATCCATTTGCCTTCTAGCACTAGACAGCCTATTTACCTTCATCTTCTCAAGAAAGAAGAAGAAGAAATATTGGTGAACAAATAAGATACAGGCGATGAAATTGGTTAGATCATGTTTAAAGAATGTCACTGACAATAACCCCAAGATCATACTAACATGGACACCCGAGAGCAAGCGTAGGACAGAACGGTCAAGAGAGACGTGGCGGAGAACCGTCTATAAGGAAAGGACGTAGCTAGGATTTTGAACCTCGAGAGAAACAGAGACTGCAGCCAGAGACAGAAAATACCAGGAGGAAAAGGATTGATGGCCCTATTCTTCACGAGATAGAGAGGATAGATGATGATGATGATGATGATGATCGAGAGAGAGAGAGAGAGAGAGAGAGAGAGAGGGAGAGAGAGAGAGACTGTGTGTGCGTGATGCCTGTAACTGCGCGAGCACATACACGCAACACGTGCGCGATAATTTTTAACCACATATTGTAGACACTTACATGCTTCATAATTACACTGATTAGAAAAGTCTGTTTTATATTACTAATGCTCTTGTCTCGTAAAAAGTTTTATTTGTAGAGAACTGTAGGTGATTACTGAGTGAAAACAGGTGGCTCCTTATGAAGGAAATGGGTCTCAAGTCTATCAAAAATTCACCGTTTAACACACAATGCAAGTAACTAACAGGTAAGTCTGGATTTTTTTACGATTAACAAAGAAAAAGTGACAGTGTGGTTTTCAATTGAGTATCGAAAGTAATTTCGCTGTTGATTCGGTTTTGCAATACTTTTGCAATACAGCAAGGTATATATACGCGCTAGTTATTTCTAATTCATTCATTCCAGCCCATCACAGCAAAATAAGTTTTTCTCTTGCTGAGATTAAACAAAACAGAGAATCGGCTGCTGACGAGAGTTAGGCGGCTCACTAGGGTATTAATAAAACATAATTTTCTTGTCTTGCAAGAGGATTCCAACATATTTTTGCGTATTTATAAGTTGTCATTGCCATGGAAACACACCACCTTGAGAATGGCTATGTAGCGGAAATGGATATGGACATCATTTGTAAAGGAAAAACATACTTTGCAGGGTCATTGAGACGGTTAATTTTCCCAATATCACGCGTTTGTGTCCCACAATTTGGAAAGAAACTCGAGAAAATTTGCTATAAATTCTGCTTTTTTGCTTTTTTGATGATGTCACAAAATCGATAGTTAATACAATATTGTTATATGTTATAGGTTGATTTCTGAGGGGAGTGTGGAGGGAAGCCTTTAAACAGCAATTATTGTGATTGCATTCATGCAGTTTGCTGATCACTTCAGAAGGTGAGGAGAGCTTAACTGAATGATGTTGCCTTACTCTTTATGAAGAATTTATTATAATCTGTATTTCTGTATTAGACTGTGGTTTTCACCATGACGGAAAGGAAAAAGAACCCAGGGATAGCTGATGACAAGAAATGTATTATAGGTAAGTCAAAGGTTATCATGCAGCTGCTCAAACATGTCATTGCTTATTTTCGAAATTGATTTAAAGCCATGAGTAAATGAGGACGAGAGTCGCCGACTTCCTCTCGCGGTTTGGCTTGAAATCGGTCATGCACTTCTCAAGAGCTCTAATTGAAACTGGTGTTGAAAGTTGTCGTTCAGAGTTTTCTCTCGTTTGGCCCTCGCCTGAGATTTTTATGAGAGTTTTGCAGTAAGCAACTTTTTAATCGTGTCCAATCAGTATTAAGTTTATGGAGAGCATTTTAAAATTGTTGTGTTCATTCGCTAACCAACCTACTGCAAATCTATTTACACCCGTTCGTTAAATAAAGAGATCTCAGCCAAGCATTTACCACTTTCAGTAAAATCACTTATACATGCTACTCGTACGCTATAAATCTCGTTTGACTGGAATGAACTGAATATAATCACTGAGACTTAAAGGAAACTCTCGTATAATTCTTATTCTTTAGCTCTCGTTGACTCCCGATCTTGTTTGGCCTGGCCTTATACACAGTTCGTTTTCATTCAGTTTATACAGAAGAGGAAGACGGATTCAAGGGAGACTAAAGACGCGAAACAAATCACATCACAGGTACATCTCCAGGCCCCGGTTGTTCAAAAGGTGGATAGCGCTATCCACCGGACAAATCACTATCCAGTGGATAACACAATTGGTTTTGCTAATACTTATCCACTGGATAGTAATTAATCCGGTGGATAGCGCTATCCACCTTTTGAACAACCGGGGCCTGGATCATAATAATTTAAACTTACACTTGTTTTTACGTGGGTTCACGCGTGGAGCTTCCTCGTGGTCGCGTTTTAACTTGGGCCTCTGTGTTTCGCTTCTGTCTCACCTTACTTTTGGAGAAAAGAGAAACTGGTCATAGTCTTTTTGTATTTACGCTCAAATCCTTGGTATTAAATTACCCACAACCGTAAACTATAAAAATTGGGTGCAGGAGTTGTGGTCTGATCCGGGTAGTACGTCCCTATGTAGATATGTGAGGCCCCGAAGAATTGGAATTTGAGCTGTTTTCGTTTTTCGTTTGGGTATTATGGTCTAAAGGGTTCACACTATTCCTGGAAAACTTCCCGAATTATATACACATATCATACCTTAATTAATGTTTCTCCACACACACACACACTTAGTATGTCACGTACGATAAAAGCCTAATGTTTTAACCATTAAGCCGTGAAAATTGTGAGTTTCTTGGTTGGGGATTATATTCTTTTTGTACCCTGAAAAACTCTGGAATTCCGTCATCTCTCAGTATTTCGAACCCATGATTTTCTTTTAAATCTTAAAATTGGGTATAGATGTTTTACGTTGGTATTCAGCGAAACTTTTCGTGAATTTTAATTCTCCCACCACGGTAAGAAACTGCGACATTGCAGTCTAATTGTTCAATATACCATGTATTTTCAGCTATTTCAAGCGACTTCACAACGCTTTTGAAACTCCATGAAAGGATATTCAGCTTGATCAGATGAATGGACTCATAATCAGGATCGGATAATGGACCACCAGCTGTTCCTGTTGCATGCTTCTGTTAGCTTCAAAGAAATCAGAGTGAATAATCTAAGTCGTACAAGAGCGCTTTTTAAGGGCTGTTTTAAAATGTATCCATTACCACATGCTGTCTTTAACCGGTATTTTTAGTCAATAGGCCTTATTCACGGTAGCCACCATTTTGGTTTTTATGTTATAATGCTAATTACCCACCTGATTTCTCGGGGGGGGGGGGGGTGCAAACAAATCAAACTCGGGAAATTTCTAACAGTTTCCTTTGTATACTGATCTTTTTTCGAAGCTAATATTGTCGGCTTATGTTAATATTCGCTCAAATTCAAATATTTTAAGGGACAAATTGACAAAATCAAGGGATAATTTTGATGATGATCATTGAACTTTAAAAATGTAGTAACAAATTTGACGTTAATTAATTTATTTTACAAACCGATCATGCCCAGGTAAGCGTGTGTACGTGTGTTATCATACAATGGATAACATATTGAAAAGGGATAGCTATTTTTGCACAAGAATTAAGAGTATGCGCGTGTGAATCAAGAGAGGAATAATCGTGTTTAATTTATATACGAATCAGGAGTGGTAGGGATAATGATGTTTACATAATGATTTCGTTTGATCATGACTCAAAAAGGAATGAAAGTGCTCATATAAGAATAAGGAATATCCGCGTTTCAGCAAACAACTGACAAACTAATAATAAAGAAGAAAATATATGTATAATAAATACGAGGGTGTGCGAGGTAGTAAACAACTAATAATTGACTTTAGAAGGAATAATAGTGTTTATATAAAACTTAGGAGTGTGCGCGTGTAAGTGAACTACAGAATCAAATGATTGCGCATGTTAACAAACAACTGATGGAAGAAAGAGAGTGTGTGAGTGTTAGCAAATAACTGATACATGAATTTAAAAAAAAGGATAATGTCTATAAATATTAAGAGTGCACGTGTTATTAAATAACTGAGAAGGGATAATGTTGTTTATTTAAGTATTAACAAGAGTGTGCGCGTATTAGCAAATAAAAGTAAAAAAAATACATTTTACATTATGATACATTAATTGAGTAGTGATAATATTTGTATAAGATGCCCGTTTTGGCAAACAACTGATCAATAAATTTAGGAAGAGTGTGGCGCGCCTGTTTTAGCAAACAATTAATACACGGTTAAACAAAGAACAATGTTTATATAAGTATTAATTGATAAGAATGTGAGCGTGTTAACAAATAAATGTCACGTGAACAGAAGGAATGATAATATAAGTATGAACAATAGTGCGCGTGTTTTTGCAAACAACTGATACCTGAATTAAGAGGGATAATAATGTTTATATAAATATTAAGAGTGTGGGCTTCCTTTAGCGAACAACTGTTACATGAATTAAGAAGGGATAATAATGTTTCAGATAGAATTATTAATATGAGAATGCGCGTGTTTTAGCAAACAACTGATTCATAAATTAAAAAGGGATAATATTGTTTGTATAAGTATTAAGCCGAGTATGCGTGTTATAGCAAATGACTGATACATGAAATAATAAAGGGATAATAATGTTTATATAAGTATTAATAAGAGCGTACACGCGTTAGCAAATAACTGATACATGGATTAAGAAGGGATTCTAATGTTTATGTAAGTATTAATAAGAGTGCGCGCGGCGTCTCAGCAAATAACTGATACATGGATTAAGAAGGGATTCTAATGTTTATGTAAGTATTAATAAGAGTGTGCGCGCGTTTTAGCAAATAACTGATACATCCTAAGAAGGGATTCTAATGTTTATATAAGTATTAATAAGAGTGCGCGCGGCGTCTCAGCAAATAACTGATACATGGATTAAGAAGGGATTATAATGTTTATACTGATAAGTATTAATAAGAGTGCGCGTGTTTTAGCGAACAACTGATACACGAATTAAGAAGTGATAATAATCGAGATTTATATGATACTTAATAAGAGTGCGCGTGTTTTAGAAAAAAAACTAATATATGAATTACAAGAAGGGATAATGTTCATATATGTATTAAGAGTGTGTGTGCGTTTTAGCAAACAACTGATACTGACATGAATTAAGAAGGGATAATAATGTTTTAATGATAAGAATTAATAAGAGTGCGCGTGTTATAGCAAACAACTCATATATGAATTACAAGAAGAGATATGGTTTATTTAAGTGTTAAGAGTGTGCGCACGTCTTAGCGAACAACTGATACATAAAATAAAAAGGGATAATGTTTGTATAAGTGTAAAGAGTGGTGCGTATTTTAGCAAGTAACTGATACATGAATTAAGAAGGAATAATGTTCATATAAGTATTAATAAGAGTGCGGGTGTTTTAGCAAGCAACTGATACATGAATTAAGAAGGGATAATAATGTTTATATAAGTATTAAGAGTGTGAGTGTTAACAAACAACTGATACATCAATGAATTAAGAAGAGATCATTAATGTTTATATAAGTATTAAGAATGTGTGTGTTATCAAATAACAGATAATTTAATATAAGAATTAAAACTGTGTAGGGTGTTAGCAAATAATTGATAAATGGATTTAGGAAGAGACGATAATATTTATGTACGATTTAATGCGCGCTCGAAAGGTAGTGTTTCTGTTAGTCAAAGCATTGATGAATTATAAAGGGTTTTGTGTTTATATAGGTTATAAAAATATGCGCACGTTAACAATGAAACAGAGGTATCGCTGTTTTGAATTCATTTGAAAGGACAGGATAATATAACTGTCCTTGATATTTATCACGAGCTAAAAATCGTTTGGCACAAAAACAGAGCCATAAGATCTGCAATAAACTTCCATTCAATTATCAATTTTAGCCGCTTGTCAGATCAAATTCTCCTTTTTAATTTTCTTTGCTTTTTTTAATTTAAATTAAGTCAACATGATTTTGTATCTACCGTTTTCATTCTTGAATGCAGTCCATTACTGCTGTCATTGTATAGCAAGGAAACTAAAAACTCTAGTAACATCAGAAAGTTCAGTGTCTACGATGATCCTGTTATTGTAAGCCTTATTATTGTTATAGTAAACGTTATAGTAAACAATGTTTAGCAGTATACACAGTATCTGTTATCGTATTTTTAACTATAGTTGTATACGTAATGTTGTTTTGCTGACTGTATTATGAATAAAGATTTCAAAATAAAATCAGAGAGTTCAAGAGGAATGTAAAACGCGAACTACACTAACAGTTTTTTTCGAATTAATGTATCGTATATAATAATGTATAATGTACCATATATAACAATATTGTTATTTCTCAGGCTTGATGTTGTAGCTTTTTATTATTTTATAATGTTTTGTATCATTTATAATATAAATTCGAATTAGAATAAATTTAGATAAGCATTGGAGAACAAAGATTAGGGAAAGAAGTCTGACACAACGTTTCGATGTCGCCATGACATCTTTTTCAAGTGAGAAAATAAAAATAAAAAATTCACAAAATGACTAATATATGCGTAAGGTGATAAAATTAACAATAAGTAACACATTTAGCATTATCAGTGTTTACGAGCCGCAAAATTGGTGAAGATCTTAAGATGCGTGAGCCCAAACTACCCTTAATTAACCAACAATGGGTGGTGTATAATTATCAATGTGATCTGTGCGATGCAGAGTATGTCGGCTACACTAGCCGGCATTTACATCAACGTATTGACGAACACCGTTTTTTCATCAATTGGGAAGCATCTAAAGAACGGTCACGGCATTAAAACCATCGGCGACCTTACCAGTAATTTTTCCGTCCTCAAGAAATGCAACGGAAAATTAGACTGCTTAATTTATGAGATGCTATTCATTAATAAGAAGAAGCCCAGCTTGAACACGCAATCGGACTCCATCCGCGCAAAACTATTTGTTTAGACATACTTACCATATACACGCACTGATAATGCTAAATGTGTTACTTATTGTTAATTTTATCACCTTACGCATATATTAGTCATTTTGTGAATTTTTTATTTTAATTTTCTCACTTGAAAATGATGTCATGGCGACATCGAAACGTTGTGTCAGACTTCTTTCGCTAATCTTTGTTCTCAAATGTTTATAATATAAATATTGTATGACTGTATCGTAAAGATTTTTATTCTTGGGCCATCGAAGTTTGATGAGAAATAGAACACAAACCGCGGTGATAAACTTATGAACTTATTCATTTTTGATAAAAACTTGACGTTTCGTATGCTACTACGTAATGTATGTAGTAGCATACGAAACGTCAAGTTTTTATCAAAAATGAATAAGTTCAATATGTTTATCACCGCGGTTTGTGTTCTATTGAATTACTATTTTTCTTAGGTTTGATTAATTATATATCATATTGTAAATTAGTGCTTAGAAAAACCAAATTAGAGGAACTAATAAAGTATTGTATTTTATTGTCCAAACTGTTAATAAGTGTTTCTAGTCAAGGACGGACTGGGTCTAAATTAATGGCAACTTGAACAAATTTAGCCTAACTTTTTTCAGGTTCGCTCCTCGCGCGTTCCTAGGGCGCTCCTCGCGCGCTCCAAAACTCTCCACTTCTCTCTCCCATTTCCAGTGGCTGCAACGAAGGCTCCAATTTTCCGTCACCTTAAGTAGTTATTTTATCCTTTACCCTCCCTCTTTATAACTTGTTACTTATTTCTCGGATTCCCTTGCCAATGACCCCCTCTGTCTCCCAATCCATCTCGGATGATCTTACGTGCAGTTGAAATCATTTCTTGCAGGGTTGGGGTTCCTGCTCTTGCAGGGTTGGGGTTCCTGCTCTTGCAGGGTCGGGGTTCCTGCTCTTGCTGGATACTTTCCACACAATCAGCCCTGTATAATTTAAAACCTCTAGAGATTAAAATCTCTCCTTGGGCTTATATTTCCTTACAATCTTATCGATAATATAAAAAACTGATTTCATACTCCATTTCAACTTAAAATAAACTAGGAAAGACTGCATACTCTTGGAACCGCAGATACAATACGTTCGCCTGTAATTATTCCCGCGGACTGGAAACTAGACAATACAAGACTAGTACAGCAAACAAAGAAAATTAGATTTACATACGCGAGGATCAAACCTAAATCAAACCGCTGCTCCATATCGACACTCGCTTCCTAACAGTGGTAAAATTTTGGCTCATCCTCGGTGTAAGAACCTGTGAAACTCACGAGTGACGTAAAACAAAGAAAACAAAAGGCATAAAACAATAGAGTCAACTGGGAATGCAATACTACAAAGGTAAAAAACAAAGGAAAAAGTCACAGGTTCTTACACCGAGGTAAACCCAAAATTTTAATATATAGAGATTATTTCCTCAAATTTGTACAAAAAAACCTTCATAGCTTTTTTACGCAGCCTGTCGCAGGTATTAATACAACAGTTTACAATAACGCACATCAATGCCTTTCAGTTCAAGTTGATCGTTTTTCTCATAAACGCAATATTGTGAAAACTATTATTACAATTATACCTTATATTTTTAATTATAATCATTATTTAATACCGAAAGGGAGTCTGTTGATAAACGGCTGGGTCCAGTTGTTCAAAACGTGAATCAGCGCTATCCACCGGATAAATTACTATCCGGTGGATAGCGCAATGCGTTTTGTTAACGTTTATTCACTGGATAGTGATTTATCCGGTGGATAGCGTTATCCGCTCTTTGAACAACCGGGGCCAGATGTTTATTTTAACAACTTTTCTAGCTGAAGTTTCGGTTGTCTTTTATTAAACCAGTACTCCTATAAGCATTATTTGGGTTTATGAAAAACGGGGTAAAAGATGAAAGTCAAAAGAAAACTAGCAAACCCTTTAAACCCCAAAAATCGAGTCACGAGTTACGGTGCATTACATTGAATGTATTCCGCAATAAGAATATGCAGAATTGTTAAAAATCGTGTTTTGGGAGCCACCATCATCCCAATGCCGTATTTTAACACGTTTTAACAGATTTGCATCGACTATTGTGTTTATTCTAATTCCCGGTAAAACGAACGAGACTTAATTTCCCGTCCAATGTTTTGTTTAACTATAAAGAATTGCGATAAAATATTACTTAAAAACATTTTAAGATTTAAAAGTGACGACGTTTCGACGCTAGCTTAACGTCATTATCAAGTCAAAAAATGTCGATATGTCAAAAGTATATTAATAGTAAAACCAACAATAGATAATTAAGAAACTGTAACAAACGAATAAGTTACAGGTTAAACAACAAGTTTAGCAAGTTTAGTTTCTTTCTAAAGAGCCAGTGTTGCTACCGTGAGCTTCGACGAAATGTTACCGATTGTCGAGTTTTTGTTCTCAGCAATGCGTTGATGAAGGTGTCGGACTATGTACCCGACATAATCTGCATCACACAGATCACATGAAAAACGATAAACAACGCATTGCCGACTCACAATTGACGGCTTGATTTCTTTGGGTTAAAGATCTTGTTCTAATTTCTTGTTCACGAAAACTGGCTGTAATGTAGGGCCAATCTTATGACTAAGATCACGAAAATGCCTCCGAACCGCATTAGCAGACACTTGATCCTTAAAAGGACGGCTAATTCTAACCATGCTACTGTCATTGCTTCTTTCCCCTATGTTCTCTGAAGCATTTCGAAGAACAAAATTGCTAATGGCGGAATCTATATGACCCTTAGGATAGTCGAGACGACTAAAAATAGAGTGTAATTTGTCGCATTCTGCATTGAAAGCTTCTGTTGTAGAAGATAAAGCATGAGCACGGTGTATCATTGTCTTAAATAAAGAGTCTTTGCAAGCCAGTGTTTGTTGGTTTTCTGTAAACTCGAGTTTCGAGTTTGGTTCCTTTCTTGATGATTTCAATGCCAATAAAAGGGATCTTGTAATCCACAGCGGCTCTGATCGTAAATATTAGGCTGGGGTGTAAGTCATTCAGAGTAGTAAGAAACGCATCAGCAGCATCAGTGTTAGGTATTCTGGCCAGGGTATCATCGACGTACCTCCAATACAGATGCAGATACCACGCAGCTCTTTACAACCTCTAATTTCATTGGACCTGTATATCATGCAGCTCTATTGTTTTTAGGTCTAGGGTCTATTGTTAGCCATTATTGTGTTGTTTGTTCTATTGTTTTCTCATCAAATCAGAGAAGACCTTGTAAGAGCTGCGTACGGCCCCTACAGATGGGTGTTCGGATAATTATGCACAATATTTGGCTACAAGTTCCCATTGGAAGAATTTCACAATAGCGTGATGTCATATAACTCGCCTTACACGTGCATATACAGGGGGGCTTAGGCCCAGTTCAAACGTCGAACTTCACATGTGCCGAACCTAATGCAAATGAGCAAAATCTATTGTTCATGCTCATTTGTATTAGGTTCGGCACATGTGAAGTTCGACGTTTGAACTGGGCCTAATTAAAGCCAAGTGCAAATTACGCGCTTCACTTAATACTGATGAATACTCATGAAATATTATTTTCCTTTCACACAAAGCACGGCAAAAATTTGGGAACGCTTTGTTATCGTTGTTAATTACTGCTTTCAAATTGTTCAAGAATTTTTGTCGACTAAGCTGAATAGATTTTAATCGGCCCGTATAAAAGCAACGTGGCGCGCCCATGTATGTTTCTAAGTTGGCAAACGTGGTGCTGTGAGGGTCAATTTGAAATCTTTGGTTTGTCGTCTTGTGGATCTGTATTGGAGAAGACCAGGTTTGTTCTTTGTTGAAATGTCATTTCGACCATATTTTACGTTTTAATTTACATTACAGTCAGTCCGTTTTGAAATCTAGATGTATTGATAGCAACGACGAAGCGGTGTCGAATATTCCCGTTACTTAAATTTCCATCAATTCGCGTCAGGTAGAACTTTACAAAGTGAAACTGTATTTATTGCTTCGGTCTGTGATTTGGTGATACAATTTGGAAGAGCAAAGAAAAATCGTTTCCTTAGTGTAACCTTTATTTCGTTGCGTTTGTTCGTGGGTGATTTATTCTGATTGAATGTTTTTTCTTTTGTGAAAAGTTATTCATTGTTCAGTATGTAAAAATGATGTCGAACTTTCTCAGTAACTCGAATAGCGAAAGTCGTAGATAAAAAATAAGTCACTAGTAAAGTTTTTACAGTATTAACTGAGAAGTCTACAAAACTAACTCATGATGTTTTTTCTTTCGAACAGTTTATTCCGTTGGAACGTCTCAAAGCCAACCTGAAACTATGCTTGAGAATCACGTACGCGTCCTCTGACTAATACGTGTGGCTTTGCCGAAGCTTTATTCGGTTTCATCAGTTCCTGGCAGGTATGGCGGCGTACTTATTTTGACTTGAGATATAAGGCCATATAACTGACCTGATTAATTTTTCGCCACATTATCTGCCAATTGTTATTGCACGATCATGGTGTACGTGCGGTTTATTTAGTTTTTCACCACTTCTTGAAATAGAAAATATAAAAGTACATAGGAAAAGACAAAAATTAGCTCTCTATTCGAAATTTGAATTTTTGTTTAGATTTAATTGACGAATTTGGTTAACTTATTAGCCGCGGGCGGTGAACTGATGTTGAAGGTGATTAACGCAAGTCATGGCTAATTATGTTGTATTTTAACATTAATTGATTCAGGTTTACTGCTCTTTTCTTTAGGTTGAACAGGGGTTTTTAAAACAATCCGGAAGGATCTGAAGTGAAGCGTTCTGCTGAAATCATCCATTCAACTCAAAGAAAGCGTAACAGCGAAAGAAACAAACAAAGAAACACAGATAAGTACACCATATTTTTTCAATTTTGCCATTGCCTTCTCTACAAGAAAATACTGCTCAGTAGCTTTCATTTGAATCGTCACACTTTAGGTTTCACCCACAGACTCACTAGTTTGCAGGTGTTATGAATGGTCGCACAATTATTTAATCGATCCACGGATTGAAAAGTATTTAAAGAGCCAGTACAACAGGGAAACAACACTTTGCAGTTGAGTTCATTTGAATGGTGAAAACATTTATTTAGCATTTCATCCATGCACAAACTCAAAGTAATAACTGGTACCACAGGACAACACTACTTTGGAGCTGTCATTTGAATGGTAACACACTTAGAATTACATTACATTCACCGAAAATAAAATAAGAGCCTGAACAGGTCACACAATTAGGATCATCCACGACCCGCAGGGAAACACTACATGGTAGCCTTTCAGATTTGAATGATCACACCACTAGGATTAAATCCACGGGCTCAAACGTTAGACACGGTACTCCAGGGAAACAATACTTTGCAGGTTTCATTTGAATTGTCACATCATTAGGATTACATCCACAGAATAAAACGTTATAGAACTTGTATCACAGGGAAATACTATTCTACAAGTTGTCATTTTAATGCTCCACACAATAAGGATTGCCGATCCACATATCAGTCAATAGTTAGAGCAAGTACAACAGCAAAACACAACTTTGCGGCTTTAATTGGAATTGTCACGCCTTTAGCATTAATATTTCATCCAGGGATTGAAAAGTTAGAACTTTTACAGCATTCATTTGAATGGTGAAAACATTAGCATTTCATCCACAAACTCAAAGTAAGAACTGGTACCACAGGACAACACTACTTGGAGCTGTCATTTGAATCGTCACACACTTAGAATTACATTACATTCACCGATAACAAAATAAGAGCCTGAACAGGTCACACAATTAGGATCATCCACGACCCAAAAGGTAGAACAGGTACCGCAGGGAAACACCACTACATGGTAGCTTTTCAGATTTGAATGATCACACCTTGGATTAAATCCACGGGCTCAGGGAACAGAACTGTGCAGTTTTCATTTGATTCGTCACATGATTAGGATTACATCCACAGAATAAGACGTTATAGATCTTGTATCACAGGGAAATACTGTTCTACAGTTGTCACTTTAATGCACGCACCATCAGGGAACACTACTTTGCCGCATTCATTCAAATTGTCATACGATTACGATTACGATTACATCCACACGGGATGAAACGCTAGAACTTCTACCACAGGGAAATGCTACTCTACAGCTGTCACATTAATGCACGCACCATCAGGATTACATCCACATATTCAATAGTGAACCAGCACCGCAGGATATAACACTACTTTACAGCTTTCATTGGAATTGTTACACGATAACACTGAATTACATCCACAGAATTAAATGTTAGAACTTCTACCACAGGAAAATACTACTCTACAGCTGCCATTGCGACACATTAGTATGGAATCCAGATATTCAAAAGTTAGAACCAGTACCACAGGGTAACACTGTTTTGCAGCTTTCATTGGAATTGTCACACCTTTAGGAATTCATCCAGTAACTGAAAAGTTAGAACTTGTACCACGGGGAAACAGCTTTCATATTAATAGTCACACCCTTAGAATCCCTACGGCAGGGAACACTTCTTTACAGCTTCATTTCAATGGTCACACCATTTGGATAACATCCACAGAATCAAACGTTAGAACCCGCACCACAGATCAAGAAAAACAATACTTTGCAGCTTTCAATGAAATTGTCACACCGTTAGGATTTCATCCAGGGATTAAAATGTTAGGACATATTCCACGGCGACATGCTACTTTACAGCATTCATTTGAATGCTACAAGCAATTGCAAAAAGAGTTGAGACATTGTGTACTGTAGAGCATATTTTGAGGCCAACATGGTTTTCAGCAAGTCCCCACCCCCTCCCCCCTTATCAATGTTATACCAGATCAAAAATGCCATTCAAACTGACAGTCATCAACATTGAAAGGGGGAGGGGGGTCAGTAGGACATGGCATTGATTTGATTTGTGTTACGCGGTCGCTTTTATACGGAATGAACATTTTTTTGGAAAGTGTCTCAACCTTTTTGCAACTGCTTGTAGCTAATGATACTGAACACCGTTAGGGTTTCATCCACAGAATCAAAAGTTAGAACTTGAACCACAGGGAAACATTATTGTGCAGCTTTTATCTTAATGGTCACATCTTTAGGATTACATCCAAAGAATAAGACGTTGGAACTTGCACCACAGGAAAACAGTATTATATTCTACAGCTGTCATTTTAACGCTCACATCATGAGCATATACATATTCAAAAGTTACAACCAGTACAACAGCCAACACCACAACTTTGCAGCTTACACTTGAATCGTCACACCATTAAGGGTACAAGCCCAGATTTCAAAAATAAGAACCAGTACCACAGGGTAACACTACTTTGCAGCTTTCAATGGAATTGTCACACCTTTAGTATTTCATCCAGAGATTGAAAAGTTAGAACTTATTCCACAGGGACATGCTACTTTACAGCATTCATTTGAATGACAGCTAATGATCACACCGTTAGGGTTCATCCACAGAATCAAAAGTTAGAACTTCAACCACAGGGAAACAGTTTTGTGCAGCTTTCATCTTAATGGTCACACCTGTTAGAATTTCATTCACAGAATTAAAAATTGGAATCCCTACGGCAGGGAACACTACTTTGCAGCCCGGCTTTATTTGAATGGTCACAATATTTGGATTAAATCCACGGACTCGTAAGTTACAACATATACTACAGGCAAACAATACTTTGCAGTTTTCATTTGAATTGGCACACGATTAGGATTACATTCACCGACTTAAAAGATAGAACGTGTACAACAGGGAAATACACTTTACAGCTTTCATTTGACTGGTCACACAATTAATTCATCCACTGACCCCAACGTTAGAACCGGTAGCTCAGGGACTGGCACTACATTGTTGCCTTTATTTGAATGATCACACCATTGGGATCATCCACGGACCCAAAAGATAGAACCGATACCACAGGACACTACTTGGCAGCTTTCCTTTGAATGATCACTACATTAGGAAACAGTACTTTGCTCTCACACCTTTCGGATGCGAACCATACGGACGGTCACACTGACTTTCGGATGTGATCCACGGATTCACGAACTTAGAAAGACTTCACGGTAGCCTTTATTTGAATTATGACACTATTAGGATTAAATGCATGGACTCAAACATAACACCCGGTACTCCAGGGAACACTTAGTCTACTTTCTAACTTTCATTCAGTTGAATGGTCACACACGTAGGATTACATCCACAAAATCAAACGTTAAAATTGATACTCCAGGGAAACAGTACTTTGATTTGTTGCTTTCATTTGAATGTGCACAAGATTTGGTTTTCATCCACAAAATTAAAATGGAATCTATACGGCAGGGAACACTTCCTTGTAGCTTTTACTTAAATGGTCATACCATTTGGACTATATCTCCACAATCAATAGTTAGAACTGCAACCACAGGAAAATGATACAATTTTGCGGCTTTGACCAACTTTCATTGGAATTGTCAAACCACTGATAAGGATTTCACACAGGGTTAAAAACTCTAGAACTTTTACCACAGGAACATAATCCTTTACAGCTTTTATTTGAATGATCACACCTTTAGGGCTGCATCTACAGAACAAAACGTTAGAACCACAACCACAGGAAAATACAATTTTGCAGCTTTCATTGGAATTGTCAAACCCAAAGGATTTCATCCAGGGATTAAAACGTTAGAACTTTTACGATAGGAACATAATACTTTAAAGCTTTCATTTGAATGATCACTCCGTTAGGGTTTCATCCACAGATTTAAAAGTTAAAACTTAAACCAAAGGGAAATAGTATTGTGCAGCTTTTATCTTAATGGTCACACCAGTTAGGATTTCATCCACAGAATTAAAAGTTAGAATCCGTAAGGCAGGGAACACTACTTTGCAGGTTTTATGACTGGTCACACAATTAATTCATCCACTGACCCCAACGTTAGAACCGGTAGCTCAGGGACTGGCACTACATTGTTGCCTTTATTTGAATGATCACACCATTGGGATCATCCACGGACCCAAAAGATAGAACCGATACCACAGGACACTACTTGGCAGCTTTCCTTTGAATGATCACTACATTAGGAAACAGTACTTTGCTCTCACACCTTTCGGATGCGAACCATACGGACGGTCACACTGACTTTCGGATGTGATCCACGGATTCACGAACTTAGAAAGACTTCACGGTAGCCTTTATTTGAATTATGACACTATTAGGATTAAATGCATGGACTCAAACATAACACCCGGTACTCCAGGGAACACTTAGTCTACTTTCTAACTTTCATTCAGTTGAATGGTCACACACGTAGGATTACATCCACAAAATCAAACGTTAAAATTGATACTCCAGGGAAACAGTACTTTGATTTGTTGCTTTCATTTGAATGTGCACAAGATTTGGTTTTCATCCACAAAATTAAAATGGAATCTATACGGCAGGGAACACTTCCTTGTAGCTTTTACTTAAATGGTCATACCATTTGGACTATATCTCCACAATCAATAGTTAGAACTGCAACCACAGGAAAATGATACAATTTTGCGGCTTTGACCAACTTTCATTGGAATTGTCAAACCACTGATAAGGATTTCACACAGGGTTAAAAACTCTAGAACTTTTACCACAGGAACATAATCCTTTACAGCTTTTATTTGAATGATCACACCTTTAGGGCTGCATCTACAGAACAAAACGTTAGAACCACAACCACAGGAAAATACAATTTTGCAGCTTTCATTGGAATTGTCAAACCCAAAGGATTTCATCCAGGGATTAAAACGTTAGAACTTTTACGATAGGAACATAATACTTTAAAGCTTTCATTTGAATGATCACTCCGTTAGGGTTTCATCCACAGATTTAAAAGTTAAAACTTAAACCAAAGGGAAATAGTATTGTGCAGCTTTTATCTTAATGGTCACACCAGTTAGGATTTCATCCACAGAATTAAAAGTTAGAATCCGTAAGGCAGGGAACACTACTTTGCAGGTTTTATGAATGGTCGCACAATTATTTCATCCACGGAAACAACACTTTGCAGCTTTCATTTGAATGGTGAAAACATTAGCATTTCATCCACAAAATCAAAGTAAGAACTGGTACCACAGGACAACACCACTTTGGAGCTGTCATTTGAATGTTCACACACTTAGAATTACATTACATTCACCGACAATAAAATAAGAGCCTGAACAGGTCACACAATTAGGATCATCCACGACCCAAATGGTAGAACAAGTACCGCAGGGAAACACCACATGGTAGCCTTTCAGATTTGAATGATCACACCACTAGGATTTAATCCACGGGCTCAAACGTTAGACCCGGTACTCCAGGGGAACAATACTTTGCAGGTTTCATTTGAATTGTCACATCATTAGGATTACATCCACAGAATAAAACGTTATAGAACTTGTATCACAGGGAAATACTATTCTTCAAGTTGTCATTTTAATGATCACACAATAAGGATTACATCCACATATTCAATAGTTAGAGCAAGTACAACAGCAAATCAGAACTTTGCGGCTTTTATTTGAATGGTCACACCATTAGGGTAACATCCACAAATTTCAAAAATTAGAACCAGTACCACGGGGTAACACTGCTTTGCAGCTTTAATTGGAATTGTCACACCTTTAGCATTTCATCCAGGGATTGAAAAGTTAAACGATAAAACTGAACAACGTTTCGGGGTCGTCATGACGCCATTATCAAGTTCGAAGTGATAAAAATTATTATAGAGTCAATGTCAGAAATAGTTCACCAAAGGAAATTAACATAATGTCTGAATATATAATGTCACGCAAATAGTTTTGCTTTAATTGAGTCCGATTGGACATTGAGAGGTGGTGTTAACTCTCTAATTAGCAACATTTCGTAAACTAAGCAATCGAACTTATTCGTGCACTTTTTTAGGACAGAAAAGTGTCTGTCAAGGTCTTTAGGGACATTACGGTGTTTGTTGAGAAGATGCTTGCCAATGGAAGAAGATTGGTATTTATGCTCGGGCACGCGCTGGTGCAGATGCCTAAGTGTAAACCCTACATAACTTGCATCTTCTCAACAAACACCGTAATGTCCCTAAAGACCTTGACAGACACTTTTCTGTCCTAAAAAAGTGCACGAATAAGTTCGATTGCTTAGTTTACGAAATGTTGCTAATTAGAGAGTTAACACCACCTCTCAATGTCCAATCGGACTCAATTAAAGCAAAACTATTTGCGTGACATTATATATTCAGACATTATGTTAATTTCCTTTGGTGAACTATTTCTGACATTGACTCTATAATAATTTTTATCACTTCGAACTTGATAATGGCGTCATGACGACCCCGAAACGTTGTTCAGTTTTATCGTTTATTTTTACTTGTTTATGTATAACCAAACCTCTACTCATAAGGATTGAAAAGTTAGAACTTTTACAGCTTTCATTTGAATGGTGAAAGCATTAGCATTTCATCCACAAAATCAAAGTAAGAACTGGTACCACAGGACAACACTACTTTGGAGCTGTCATTTGAATCGTCACACACTTAGAATGACATTACAGTCACCGACAACAAAATAAGAGCCTGAACAGGTCACACAATTAGGATCATCCACGACCCAAAAGGTAGAACAGGTACCGCAGAGAAACACTACATGGTAGCCTTTCAGATTTGAATGATCACACCACTAGGATTAAATCCACGGGCTCAAGCGTTAGACCCGGTACCCCAGAGAAAAGAACTGTGCAGTTTTCATTTGAATTGTCACATGATCCACAGAATAAAACGTCACAGATCTTGTATCACAGGGAAATAATCCGGGAAAATACTATTCTACAGTTGTCATTTTAATGCATTCACCAGGGAACACTACTTTGCCGCTTTCATTGTTTTTCACACGATTACGATTACATCCACAGAATCAAACGCTAGAACTTCTACCACAGGGAAATGCTACTCTACAGCTGTCACTTTAATGCACGCACCATCAGGATTACATCCACATATTCAAAAGTTAGAACCAGTGCCACACTACTTTGCAGCTGTCATTGGAATTGCCACACGATTACGATTACATCCACAGAATTAAACGTTAGAACCTTTACCACAGGAAAATACTACTCTACAGCTGCCATTGTGGCACCATTAGAATGGAATCCAGATATTCAAAAGATAGAACCAGTACCACAGGGTAACACTACTTTGCAGCTTTCATTGCAATTGTCACACCTTTAGGAATTCATCCAGTAACTGAAAAGTTAGAAATTTTACCACGGGGAAACAGCATTGTGCAGCTTTCAAATTAATAGTCACACCCTTAGTATCCCTACGGCAGGGAACACTTCTTTGCAGCTTCATTTCAATGGTCAAACCATTTGGATTACATCCACAGAATCAAACGTTAGAACCCGCACCACAGAAAAACAATACTTTGCAGCTTTCAATGAAATTGTCTCACCTTTAGGATTTCATCCAGGGATAAAAACGTTAGGACTTATTCCACGACGACTTGCTACCTTACAGCATTCATTTGAATGCTAGCTAATGATCACACCATTAGGCTTCCATCCACAGAATAAAAAAAAAAAAGAACTTGAACCACAGGGAAACATTATTGTGCAGCTTTTATGTTAATGGTCACACCCTTAAGATTACATCCAAAGAATAAAACATTGGAACTTGTACCACAGGGAAACATTATTGTGCAGCTTTTGTCATTGTGGTCACACCTGTTATGATTACATCCAAAGAATCAGACTTTTGAACTTGTACCACAGGAAAACAGTATTATATTCTACAGCTGTCACTTTAACGCTCACATCGTGAGGATTACATTAACATATTCAAAAGTTACAACCAGTACAACAGCCAACACCACAACTTTGCAGCTTCCACTTGAATCGTCACACGGGTTACAAAACAGATTTCAAAAATAAGAACCAGTACCACAGGATGACACTACTTTGCAGCTTTCAATAGAATTGTCACACCTTAAGGATCTCATCACATGATTAGGATTACATTCACCGACTCAAAAGATAGAACTTGTACAACAGGGAAATACACTTTAAAGCTTTCATTTGACTGGTCACACAATTTGGATCATCCACAGACCCAAACGTTAGAACCGGTAGCACAAGGACTGGCACTACAGTGTAGCGTTTAATTGAATGATCAAACCATTAGCATCATCCACGGACCCAAAAGATAGATCCGATACCACAGGACACTACTTGGCAGCTTTCCTTTGAATGATCACTACATTAGGATATATTACTTGCACGGACCCAAAAGACAGACCCCATACCACAGGACAATGCCTGACAGCTTTCCTTTGAATAATCACTACGTTAGGATCACTTGCACGGACTCAACAGTTAGAACTTGTACCACAGAGAAATATGCTTTTACAACTTTCATTTTAATGGTCACACCATCAAGATTTCATCCACAGAATCAAAAGTTATGCTCGCTACCACAGGGAAACAATTGGCCAATTTTTTCAAGTTCTTCCCAAGAGTCGTAGAAAAATCGCAGGAAAACTTATTATGGTCTGTTCCTCCTTGAAAAAAATCACTTGATATTATCTTCTTGGTGTTTTAAAAGCAATTTTGTTTGAGCAAAGGTGCTTTGTCATATATTTAGTGTATTTTGACCAAAACACAGCAAAATCTGCGTGACAATGCCCCTTTAAGTTAGAATCCCTACGGCAGGCCTTTATTGAATGGTCACAACATTTGGACCACATCCACATAATTAAAAGTTGGAATCCCTACGGCAGGGAACACTACTTTGCAGCATCTATTTGAATGGTCACAACATTTGGATTAATCCACGGACTCTCATAAGTTAGAACGTGTACTACAGGCCAAAAATACTTTGCAGTTTTCATTTGAATTGACACACGATTAGGACTACATTCACCGACTCAAAAGATAGAACTTGTATAACAGGGAAATACACTTTACAGGTTTCACTTGACTGGTCACACAATTAGGATCATCCACAGACCCAAACGTTAGAACCGGTAGCACAGGGACTAGCACTACATTGTTGCCTTTGTTCGAATGATCAAACCATTAGGATCATCCACGGGCCCAAAAGATAGACCCGATACTACAGGACACTGCTTGGCAGCTTTCCTTTGAATGATCACTACATTAGGATTTAATATTTGCACGGACTCAAGTTAGAACTTGTACCACACAGAAAAACTTTTTTACAACTTTCGTTTCAAGGGCTACACCATTAAGAATTCATCGACAGAATTAAAAGCTATGCTCGCTGCCACAGAGAAACAATACTTTGCTCTCAAACCTTTCGGATGCGAACCACGGACGGTCACAACTTTCGGATGTGATCCACGGACTCACAACTTAGAAACACGTCACGGTAGCCTTTACTTGAATGATCACATTATTAGGATTAAATCCACGGGCTCAAACGTTAGATCCGGTACCCCAGGGAACACTTAGTCTACTTTATAGCTTTTATTCAGTTGAATGGTCACACGTGTGATTCCATCCACAAAATCAAACGTTAGAATTGATACTCCAGGGAAACAGTATTTTGTTGCTTTCATTTGAATGTTCACACGATTAGGTTTTGATCCCAAAATTAAAAGTTAGAATCTATACGGCAGCGAACACTTCCTTGTAACTTTTACTTGAATGCATGGTCATACCATTTGGACTACATCTCCAGAATCGAATCAATAGTTAGAACTACAACCACAGCCTTCATAGGAATTGTCAATCAATAATTGTCAAGGCATAAGGATTTCATCCAGGGATTGAAAAGTTAGAACTTCTTCCACAGGGACATGCTACTTTACAGCTTTCATTTGAATGATCACACCGTTAGAGATTCATCCACAGAACCAAAAATTCAAACCACAGGGAAACAGTATTGTGCAACTTTTATCTTAATGGTCACACCAGTTAGGATTTCATCCACAGAATTAAAGGTTAGAATCCCTAAGGCAGGGAACACTATCTTTGCATCTTTTATTTGAATGGTCACACCTTTTGGACTGCATCGACAGAATTAAAAGTTAGAACAAATACTACAGGCAAACAAATACTTTGCAAATGTCATTTGAGTGGTCATACCATTACGATTACATCAACGGACTCAAACGTGAGAACTTGTACCACAGGGAAATACGCTTTGCGCCTTTCATTTGACAGGTCACACAATTAGCTTGCACGGACTCAAAAGTTAGAATTTGTACCACAGAGAAATGTTTTTGCAATTTTCATTTCAATGGTCACAGCATTAAGATTTCATCCACAGAATCAAGTTATACCCGTTACCACAGGGAAACATACTTTGCACCTTATATTTGAATGGTCATACTTTTCGGATGCGATCTACGGACTCTCAAAACTTAGAACTTGTATCACAGGGAAAGATACTCTGCGGCTTTAATTTGGCAGGTAACACAACTAAAATCGTCCACAGACCGAAAAGGAAGAACCAGTACCACAGTTGTAGCCTTTATTTGAATGATCACACCCTTAGGATCATCCACGGCCCCATCCCAAAAGAAGAACCGATACCACAGGACACTACCTGGCAGCCTTCCTTTGAATTGTCACACCATTACGATGACATGCACTGACTCAAAAATACTGCTGACTTTGTAATAGTAAGACGATTAGAATTTCATCCACTGAATCAAACGTTAGCACCTGTACCACATGGAAACACTGTTTTGCAACTTAAGAACTCAAGAACTTTTAACACTTTTCCCCGTGTTTTGAACAGATCGATTCAAGAAATCTTTGATGATCAGCCATATTTCAAAAATGTAGATTACAAATTTTTAAGATGCATCTTAAGATGTCTTGTTTGCAATCATCATCAAATTTTGGTATTTATTTATATTTTATATTTGTGCTTTTTATTATAATGTAAATTTACTATCGCGTAGTTCAGTCTTCGGACTGCAAAGTGATTTATCTAATAAACGATTTTATCTATCTAACATTTGAATGGTCACACCGTTAGGTTTTTCATCCACGGAGAATTTGTACCAAAGAAAATAGTACTTTGCCGCTTTTATTTGAGTGATCACAATTTGGATTCCATCCACAGAATCAAAAGTTTGAACTTATACCACAAAAAACACTCCTTTGCAGCTTTCATTTGAATTGTCAAACCATAAGAATTTCATCCAGGGCTAAAAACGTTTAAACTTGTTTCACCGGGACATACTACTTTACAGCTTTTATTTGAATGATCACACCGTTAGGGTTTCATATCCACAGAATCAAAAGTTGAAGCTTGCACCACAGAGAAACAATACGTTGCAGGTGTCATTTTAATGGTCACACCATTAGGATTCCATTCACCTACTCAAAGATTTGATCGTGTACTGCAGCAAAACACCACTTTGCACCATTCGAATTCATTAATTTAAGTAATGCTCCACATAAAAACTATAGTAAACTTCATTGTTCTGCGGCATTGGCTCTTTCCCATATAGAACGTCTTTGGTTTCAAGATTAGAGGAGGGGCTGATTGTTCATAATTATATTTCAGTATAAAAATAAAGAAAATCCATTTGCGTCAATCAATTTTTAGGAAATGTTTGTGCTAACCAATCAGAATAGCAGAAGACAATAGCTAATAATTTTGCTTCTTTGATGAAGAGTCCCCAAATACAATGTCTTTTAAAACTTGCATGTTGTACGATTGGCTCTCGATCAAATTACTTGAAACCTTAAAAAAAAAAATAGACAAAATGCACCTTGAACCTTAACTTTTTGGCAGTTTTTGAGTCTAAGCCAATGAGATCACTAGTTGTAACAATGAAAAAAGTTGACATTCCATCGTGCATTGCCGTTCAGTGCTATCCTTCTAATGCGGATCATTACTTAAATGGTCACATCTTTCGGATGCGATCCACGGACTCAAAACTTAGAACTTGTACCACAGGGAAAGACACTTGACAGGTCTAACAATTAAAATCATACGCAGACCCAAAAGTTAGAACCAGTACCATAGCCTTTATTTGAATGATCACACCATTAGGATCATCCACGGACCCAAAAGATAGAACCAGTACTACGGGGAAATACTACATTGTAGCCTTTAGAACATTCAGGGTAAGTAGGATTTTGCAGATTTTATGTGAATTATCACAATTTTGTATTTATGACACACGGACTCAAAAAGTTACAACACGAACCATTGGAAAGTGCAACTATGGAAGTTCTTTTGTATGATCACACCCTTTAGGACATTAATCAATAAATTAAAAGCTGGAACTAATACCACAAGAAAGTAGGACTTTGTAGTTTTCATTTGAATGGGCACACTTAAGAACATTATTCACGGACTCAAATGTAAGAACAAGTACAAATATGTATGTTATTTCCCAACAAATTGTAAGGTACATTTGATTGTCAATATTTCTAATATTTAATATCGCGCAATTGGCGTAAGAGGTTTAAAGCGGAGCATTGCTTATAACATGATTTATAGTAAACCTTTTGTAGACTACATAAAAGTAATTGATGTTGGTATTCTTTTTCTTTCCAACACCAGATTCTGGTGGACTGTCTCTAAACAATGTTGGTTTCTGGCTTGGAAAGTTCCTATATATACTTCTACAGTGCTAGTTGGAAATCTGTAAAACATTTGACCATGGAGAAGGTTGATGATGAGAAAGATATCCATTCCAAGGCCCAAATAGAACTGTGTGCCAAAGGAGAAAAGACACTTTGTAAACTCACTTAGCCAAATAGGAAAAAGACACCACAATAATAAAAATATGAACCAGTAAGGAAAACTTCTGACAACTGTTACCTGATGAAGAAAGGCATTTAAAATTGAAATAAAAAATGTAAACAAAAAATGCTAATAAATGCCTTTAAGTTACCAGACAAATGTTATCCACAATACATAGTAATAAACTGCCGCTGATCTTTTGTTGGTATATGCGGCCAACTATTGTGTCGGACTACTTCAATACGTATGGGGGGGGGGACAGTAGTTGGAAAGGGACTTCCAGTAGTTCCAGTAGTTGGAAAGGGACTTTGCAACTCACCTCTTCCAGTCCCGTAGGGACTGGAGGACAGTAGTTGGAACGGGACTTTGCAACTCACCTCTTCCAGTCCCGTAGGGACTGGAGGACTCACATCATGAGCATATACATATTCAAAAGTTACAACCAGTACAACAGCCAACACCACAACTTTGCAGCTTACACTTGAATCGTCACACCATTAGGGGTACAAGCCCAGATTTCAAAAATAAGAACCAGTACCACAGGGTAACACTACTTTGCAGCTTTCAATGGAATTGTCACACCTTTAGTATTTCATCCAGAGATTGAAAAGTTAGAACTTATTCCACAGGGACATGCTACTTTACAGCATTCATTTGAATGACAGCTAATGATCACACCGTTAGGGTTCATCCACAGAATCAAAAGTTAGAACTTCAACCACAGGGAAACAGTTTTGTGCAGCTTTCATCTTAATGGTCACACCTGTTAGAATTTCATTCACAGAATTAAAAATTGGAATCCCTACGGCAGGGAACACTACTTTGCAGCCCGGCTTTATTTGAATGGTCACAATATTTGGATTAAATCCACGGACTCGTAAGTTACAACATATACTACAGGCAAACAATACTTTGCAGTTTTCATTTGAATTGGCACACGATTAGGATTACATTCACCGACTTAAAAGATAGAACGTGTACAACAGGGAAATACACTTTACAGCTTTCATTTGACTGGTCACACAATTAATTCATCCACTGACCCCAACGTTAGAACCGGTAGCTCAGGGACTGGCACTACATTGTTGCCTTTATTTGAATGATCACACCATTGGGATCATCCACGGACCCAAAAGATAGAACCGATACCACAGGACACTACTTGGCAGCTTTCCTTTGAATGATCACTACATTAGGAAACAGTACTTTGCTCTCACACCTTTCGGATGCGAACCATACGGACGGTCACACTGACTTTCGGATGTGATCCACGGATTCACGAACTTAGAAAGACTTCACGGTAGCCTTTATTTGAATTATGACACTATTAGGATTAAATGCATGGACTCAAACATAACACCCGGTACTCCAGGGAACACTTAGTCTACTTTCTAACTTTCATTCAGTTGAATGGTCACACACGTAGGATTACATCCACAAAATCAAACGTTAAAATTGATACTCCAGGGAAACAGTACTTTGATTTGTTGCTTTCATTTGAATGTGCACAAGATTTGGTTTTCATCCACAAAATTAAAATGGAATCTATACGGCAGGGAACACTTCCTTGTAGCTTTTACTTAAATGGTCATACCATTTGGACTATATCTCCACAATCAATAGTTAGAACTGCAACCACAGGAAAATGATACAATTTTGCGGCTTTGACCAACTTTCATTGGAATTGTCAAACCACTGATAAGGATTTCACACAGGGTTAAAAAACTCTAGAACTTTTACCACAGGAACATAATCCTTTACAGCTTTTATTTGAATGATCACACCTTTAGGGCTTCATCTACAGAACAAAACGTTAGAACCACAACCACAGGAAAATACAATTTTGCAGCTTTCATTGGAATTGTCAAACCCAAAGGATTTCATCCAGGGATTAAAACGTTAGAACTTTTACGATAGGAACATAATACTTTAAAGCTTTCATTTGAATGATCACTCCGTTAGGGTTTCATCCACAGATTTAAAAGTTAAAACTTAAACCAAAGGGAAATAGTATTGTGCAGCTTTTATCTTAATGGTCACACCAGTTAGGATTTCATCCACAGAATTAAAAGTTAGAATCCGTAAGGCACGGAACACTACTTTGCAGGTTTTATGAATGGTCGCACAATTATTTCATCCACGGAAACAACACTTTGCAGCTTTCATTTGAATGGTGAAAACATTAGCATTTCATCCACAAAATCAAAGTAAGAACTGGTACCACAGGACAACACTACTTTGGAGCTGTCATTTGAATGTTCACACACTTAGAATTACATTACATTCACCGACAATAAAATAAGAGCCTGAACAGGTCACACAATTAGGATCATCCACGACCCAAATGGTAGAACAAGTACCGCAGGGAAACACCACATGGTAGCCTTTCAGATTTGAATGATCACACCACTAGGATTTAATCCACGGGCTCAAACGTTAGACCCGGTACTCCAGGGGAACAATACTTTGCAGGTTTCATTTGAATTGTCACATCATTAGGATTACATCCACAGAATAAAACGTTATAGAACTTGTATCACAGGGAAATACTATTCTTCAAGTTGTCATTTTAATGATCACACAATAAGGATTACATCCACATATTCAATAGTTAGAGCAAGTACAACAGCAAATCAGAACTTTGCGGCTTTTATTTGAATGGTCACACCATTAGGGTAACATCCACAAATTTCAAAAATTAGAACCAGTACCACGGGGTAACACTGCTTTGCAGCTTTAATTGGAATTGTCACACCTTTAGCATTTCATCCAGGGATTGAAAAGTTAGAACTTTTACAGCTTTCATTTGAATGGTGAAAGCATTAGCATTTCATCCACAAAATCAAAGTAAGAACTGGTACCACAGGACAACACTACTTTGGAGCTGTCATTTGAATCGTCACACACTTAGAATGACATTACAGTCACCGACAACAAAATAAGAGCCTGAACAGGTCACACAATTAGGATCATCCACGACCCAAAAGGTAGAACAGGTACCGCAGAGAAACACTACATGGTAGCCTTTCAGATTTGAATGATCACACCACTAGGATTAAATCCACGGGCTCAAGCGTTAGACCCGGTACCCCAGAGAAAAGAACTGTGCAGTTTTCATTTGAATTGTCACATGATCCACAGAATAAAACGTCACAGATCTTGTATCACAGGGAAATAATCCGGGAAAATACTATTCTACAGTTGTCATTTTAATGCATTCACCAGGGAACACTACTTTGCCGCTTTCATTGTTTTTCACACGATTACGATTACATCCACAGAATCAAACGCTAGAACTTCTACCACAGGGAAATGCTACTCTACAGCTGTCACTTTAATGCACGCACCATCAGGATTACATCCACATATTCAAAAGTTAGAACCAGTGCCACACTACTTTGCAGCTGTCATTGGAATTGCCACACGATTACGATTACATCCACAGAATTAAACGTTAGAACCTTTACCACAGGAAAATACTACTCTACAGCTGCCATTGTGGCACCATTAGAATGGAATCCAGATATTCAAAAGATAGAACCAGTACCACAGGGTAACACTACTTTGCAGCTTTCATTGCAATTGTCACACCTTTAGGAATTCATCCAGTAACTGAAAAGTTAGAAATTTTACCACGGGGAAACAGCATTGTGCAGCTTTCAAATTAATAGTCACACCCTTAGTATCCCTACGGCAGGGAACACTTCTTTGCAGCTTCATTTCAATGGTCAAACCATTTGGATTACATCCACAGAATCAAACGTTAGAACCCGCACCACAGAAAAACAATACTTTGCAGCTTTCAATGAAATTGTCTCACCTTTAGGATTTCATCCAGGGATAAAAACGTTAGGACTTATTCCACGACGACTTGCTACCTTACAGCATTCATTTGAATGCTAGCTAATGATCACACCATTAGGCTTCCATCCACAGAATAAAAAAAAAAAAGAACTTGAACCACAGGGAAACATTATTGTGCAGCTTTTATGTTAATGGTCACACCCTTAAGATTACATCCAAAGAATAAAACATTGGAACTTGTACCACAGGGAAACATTATTGTGCAGCTTTTGTCATTGTGGTCACACCTGTTATGATTACATCCAAAGAATCAGACTTTTGAACTTGTACCACAGGAAAACAGTATTATATTCTACAGCTGTCACTTTAACGCTCACATCGTGAGGATTACATTAACATATTCAAAAGTTACAACCAGTACAACAGCCAACACCACAACTTTGCAGCTTCCACTTGAATCGTCACACGGGTTACAAAACAGATTTCAAAAATAAGAACCAGTACCACAGGATGACACTACTTTGCAGCTTTCAATAGAATTGTCACACCTTAAGGATCTCATCACATGATTAGGATTACATTCACCGACTCAAAAGATAGAACTTGTACAACAGGGAAATACACTTTAAAGCTTTCATTTGACTGGTCACACAATTTGGATCATCCACAGACCCAAACGTTAGAACCGGTAGCACAAGGACTGGCACTACAGTGTAGCGTTTAATTGAATGATCAAACCATTAGCATCATCCACGGACCCAAAAGATAGATCCGATACCACAGGACACTACTTGGCAGCTTTCCTTTGAATGATCACTACATTAGGATATATTACTTGCACGGACCCAAAAGACAGACCCCATACCACAGGACAATGCCTGACAGCTTTCCTTTGAATAATCACTACGTTAGGATCACTTGCACGGACTCAACAGTTAGAACTTGTACCACAGAGAAATATGCTTTTACAACTTTCATTTTAATGGTCACACCATCAAGATTTCATCCACAGAATCAAAAGTTATGCTCGCTACCACAGGGAAACAATTGGCCAATTTTTTCAAGTTCTTCCCAAGAGTCGTAGAAAAATCGCAGGAAAACTTATTATGGTCTGTTCCTCCTTGAAAAAATCACTTGATATTATCTTCTTGGTGTTTTAAAAGCAATTTTGTTTGAGCAAAGGTGCTTTGTCATATATTTAGTGTATTTTGACCAAAACACAGCAAAATCTGCGTGACAATGCCCCTTTAAGTTAGAATCCCTACGGCAGGCCTTTATTTGAATGGTCACAACATTTGGACCACATCCACATAATTAAAAGTTGGAATCCCTACGGCAGGGAACACTACTTTGCAGCATCTATTTGAATGGTCACAACATTTGGATTAATCCACGGACTCTCATAAGTTAGAACGTGTACTACAGGCCAAAAATACTTTGCAGTTTTCATTTGAATTGACACACGATTAGGACTACATTCACCGACTCAAAAGATAGAACTTGTATAACAGGGAAATACACTTTACAGGTTTCACTTGACTGGTCACACAATTAGGATCATCCACAGACCCAAACGTTAGAACCGGTAGCACAGGGACTAGCACTACATTGTTGCCTTTGTTCGAATGATCAAACCATTAGGATCATCCACGGGCCCAAAAGATAGACCCGATACTACAGGACACTGCTTGGCAGCTTTCCTTTGAATGATCACTACATTAGGATTTAATATTTGCACGGACTCAAGTTAGAACTTGTACCACACAGAAAAACTTTTTACAACTTTCGTTTCAAGGGCTACACCATTAAGAATTCATCGACAGAATTAAAAGCTATGCTCGCTGCCACAGAGAAACAATACTTTGCTCTCAAACCTTTCGGATGCGAACCACGGACGGTCACAACTTTCGGATGTGATCCACGGACTCACAACTTAGAAACACGTCACGGTAGCCTTTACTTGAATGATCACATTATTAGGATTAAATCCACGGGCTCAAACGTTAGATCCGGTACCCCAGGGAACACTTAGTCTACTTTATAGCTTTTATTCAGTTGAATGGTCACACGTGTGATTCCATCCACAAAATCAAACGTTAGAATTGATACTCCAGGGAAACAGTATTTTGTTGCTTTCATTTGAATGTTCACACGATTAGGTTTGATCCCAAAATTAAAAGTTAGAATCTATACGGCAGCGAACACTTCCTTGTAACTTTTACTTGAATGCATGGTCATACCATTTGGACTACATCTCCAGAATCGAATCAATAGTTAGAACTACAACCACAGCCTTCATAGGAATTGTCAATCAATAATTGTCAAGGCATAAGGATTTCATCCAGGGATTGAAAAGTTAGAACTTCTTCCACAGGGACATGCTACTTTACAGCTTTCATTTGAATGATCACACCGTTAGAGATTCATCCACAGAACCAAAAATTCAAACCACAGGGAAACAGTATTGTGCAACTTTTATCTTAATGGTCACACCAGTTAGGATTTCATCCACAGAATTAAAGGTTAGAATCCCTAAGGCAGGGAACACTATCTTTGCATCTTTTATTTGAATGGTCACACCTTTTGGACTGCATCGACAGAATTAAAAGTTAGAACAAATACTACAGGCAAACAAATACTTTGCAAATGTCATTTGAGTGGTCATACCATTACGATTACATCAACGGACTCAAACGTGAGAACTTGTACCACAGGGAAATACGCTTTGCGCCTTTCATTTGACAGGTCACACAATTAGCTTGCACGGACTCAAAAGTTAGAATTTGTACCACAGAGAAATGTTTTTGCAATTTTCATTTCAATGGTCACAGCATTAAGATTTCATCCACAGAATCAAGTTATACCCGTTACCACAGGGAAACATACTTTGCACCTTATATTTGAATGGTCATACTTTTCGGATGCGATCTACGGACTCTCAAAACTTAGAACTTGTATCACAGGGAAAGATACTCTGCGGCTTTAATTTGGCAGGTAACACAACTAAAATCGTCCACAGACCGAAAAGGAAGAACCAGTACCACAGTTGTAGCCTTTATTTGAATGATCACACCCTTAGGATCATCCACGGCCCCATCCCAAAAGAAGAACCGATACCACAGGACACTACCTGGCAGCCTTCCTTTGAATTGTCACACCATTACGATGACATGCACTGACTCAAAAATACTGCTGACTTTGTAATAGTAAGACGATTAGAATTTCATCCACTGAATCAAACGTTAGCACCTGTACCACATGGAAACACTGTTTTGCAACTTAAGAACTCAAGAACTTTTAACACTTTTCCCCGTGTTTTGAACAGATCGATTCAAGAAATCTTTGATGATCAGCCATATTTCAAAAATGTAGATTACAAATTTTTAAGATGCATCTTAAGATGTCTTGTTTGCAATCATCATCAAATTTTGGTATTTATTTATATTTTATATTTGTGCTTTTTATTATAATGTAAATTTACTATCGCGTAGTTCAGTCTTCGGACTGCAAAGTGATTTATCTAATAAACGATTTTATCTATCTAACATTTGAATGGTCACACCGTTAGGTTTTTCATCCACGGAGAATTTGTACCAAAGAAAATAGTACTTTGCCGCTTTTATTTGAGTGATCACAATTTGGATTCCATCACAGAATCAAAAGTTTGAACTTATACCACAAAAAACACTCCTTTGCAGCTTTCATTTGAATTGTCAAACCATAAGAATTTCATCCAGGGCTAAAAACGTTTAAACTTGTTTCACCGGGACATACTACTTTACAGCTTTTATTTGAATGATCACACCGTTAGGGTTTCATATCCACAGAATCAAAAGTTGAAGCTTGCACCACAGAGAAACAATACGTTGCAGGTGTCATTTTAATGGTCACACCATTAGGATTCCATTCACCTACTCAAAGATTTGATCGTGTACTGCAGCAAAACACCACTTTGCACCATTCGAATTCATTAATTTAAGTAATGCTCCACATAAAAACTATAGTAAACTTCATTGTTCTGCGGCATTGGCTCTTTCCCATATAGAACGTCTTTGGTTTCAAGATTAGAGGAGGGGCTGATTGTTCATAATTATATTTCAGTATAAAAATAAAGAAAATCCATTTGCGTCAATCAATTTTTAGGAAATGTTTGTGCTAACCAATCAGAATAGCAGAAGACAATAGCTAATAATTTTGCTTCTTTGATGAAGAGTCCCCAAATACAATGTCTTTTAAAACTTGCATGTTGTACGATTGGCTCTCGATCAAATTACTTGAAACCTTAAAAAAAATAGACAAAATGCACCTTGAACCTTAACTTTTTGGCAGTTTTTGAGTCTAGGCCAATGAGATCACTAGTTGTAACAATGAAAAAAGTTGACATTCCATCGTGCATTGCCGTTCAGTGCTATCCTTCTAATGCGGATCATTACTTAAATGGTCACATCTTTCGGATGCGATCCACGGACTCAAAACTTAGAACTTGTACCACAGGGAAAGACACTTGACAGGTCTAACAATTAAAATCATACGCAGACCCAAAAGTTAGAACCAGTACCATAGCCTTTATTTGAATGATCACACCATTAGGATCATCCACGGACCCAAAAGATAGAACCAGTACTACGGGGAAATACTACATTGTAGCCTTTAGAACATTCAGGGTAAGTAGGATTTTGCAGATTTTATGTGAATTATCACAATTTTGTATTTATGACACACGGACTCAAAAAGTTACAACACGAACCATTGGAAAGTGCAACTATGGAAGTTCTTTTGTATGATCACACCCTTTAGGACATTAATCAATAAATTAAAAGCTGGAACTAATACCACAAGAAAGTAGGACTTTGTAGTTTTCATTTGAATGGGCACACTTAAGAACATTATTCACGGACTCAAATGTAAGAACAAGTACAAATATGTATGTTATTTCCCAACAAATTGTAAGGTACATTTGATTGTCAATATTTCTAATATTTAATATCGCGCAATTGGCGTAAGAGGTTTAAAGCGGAGCATTGCTTATAACATGATTTATAGTAAACCTTTTGTAGACTACATAAAAGTAATTGATGTTGGTATTCTTTTTCTTTCCAACACCAGATTCTGGTGGACTGTCTCTAAACAATGTTGGTTTCTGGCTTGGAAAGTTCCTATATATACTTCTACAGTGCTAGTTGGAAATCTGTAAAACATTTGACCATGGAGAAGGTTGATGATGAGAAAGATATCCATTCCAAGGCCCAAATAGAACTGTGTGCCAAAGGAGAAAAGACACTTTGTAAACTCACTTAGCCAAATAGGAAAAAGACACCACAATATTAAAAATATGAACCAGTAAGGAAAACTTTGACAACTGTTACCTGATGAAGAAAGGCATTTAAAATTGAAATAAAAAATGTAAACAAAAAATGCTATTAAATGCCTTTAAGTTACCAGACAAATGTTATCCACAATACATAGTAATAAACTGCCGCTGATCTTTTGTTGGTATATGCGGCCAACTATTGTGTCGGACTACTTCAATACGTATGGGGGGGACAGTAGTTGGAAAGGGACTTCCAGTAGTTGGAAAGGGACTTTCCAACTCACTTTCCAGTCCCTAGGGACTGGAGGACAGTAGTTGGAAAGGGACTTTCCAACTCACTTCTTCCAGTCCCGTAGGGACTGGAGGACAGTAGTTGGAAAGGGACTTTCCAACTCACTTCTTCCAGTCCCGTAGGGACTGGAGGACAGTAGTTGGCACGGGACTTTGCAACTCACCTCTTCCAGTCCCGTAGGGACTGGAGGACAGTAGTTGGAACGGGACTTTGCAACTCACCTCTTCCAGTCCCGTAGGGACTGGAGGACAGTAGTTGGAACGGGACTTTGCAACTCACCTCTTCCAGTCCCGTAGGGACTGGAGGACAGTAGTTGGAACGGGACTTTGCAACTCACCTCTTCCAGTCCCGTAGGGACTGGAGGACAGTAGTTGGAACGGGACTTTGCAACTCACCTCTTCCAGTCCCGTAGGGACTGGAGGACAGTAGTTGGAACGGGACTTTGCAACTCACCTCTTCCAGTCCCGTAGGGACTGGAGGACAGTAGTTGGAACGGGACTTTGCAACTCACCTCTTCCAGTCCCGTAGGGACTGGAGGACAGTAGTTGGAACGGGACTTTGCAACTCACCTCTTCCAGTCCCGTAGGGACTGGAGGACAGTAGTTGGAACGGGACTTTGCAACTCACCTCTTCCAGTCCCGTAGGGACTGGAGGACAGTAGTTGGAACGGGACTTTGCAACTCACCTCTTCCAGTCCCGTAGGGACTGGAGGACAGTAGTTGGAACGGGACTTTGCAACTCACCTCTTCCAGTCCCGTAGGGACTGGAGGACAGTAGTTGGAACGGGACTTTGCAACTCACCTCTTCCAGTCCCGTAGGGACTGGAGGACAGTAGTTGGAACGGGACTTTGCAACTCACCTCTTCCAGTCCCGTAGGGACTGGAGGACAGTAGTTGGAACGGGACTTTGCAACTCACCTCTTCCAGTCCCGTAGGGACTGGAGGACAGTAGTTGGAACGGGACTTTGCAACTCACCTCTTCCAGTCCCGTAGGGACTGGAGGACAGTAGTTGGAAAGGGACTTTGCAACTCACCTCTTCCAGTCCCGTAGGGACTGGAGGACAGTAGTTGGAAAGGGACTTTGCAACTCACCTCTTCCAGTCCCGTAGGGACTGGAGGACAGTAGTTGGAAAGGGACTTTGCAACTCACCTCTTCCAGTCCCGTAGGGACTGGAGGACAGTAGTTGGAAAGGGACTTTGCAACTCACCTCTTCCAGTCCCGTAGGGACTGGAGGACAGTAGTTGGAAAGGGACTTTGCAACTCACCTCTTCCAGTCCCGTAGGGACTGGAGGACAGTAGTTGGAAAGGGACTTTGCAACTCACTTCCATCCAACCTTTTTCCACTCCCAAAGGGAGAGGGTTTTAGTTTATTCATATTCAAGTTTTTGTCTGCATGTGTATCAGAATCTGATTGGGAGGAGCCCAGTACCTCGTGTGCACGTCTTATTTCACTCAGTCTCTGTAACAAGGGAGACGAGGCTGGGAATCCCAGCTGTCTTTATGATGGTGGAATGCAAGCAACTTTACAAATGGAATTCTCCATTTCAAGTGATATTTTTTTTTTGGGAGCGGCAACGTTGTTGAATCAGTTGCATACATGAGCACGCTATTTACTTTCGCTTCTTTACCCGTATTGAGCATGAACGTTATAGCAAAATTCTCCATAACTCACTCATTGCGCATTCGAGTATTTACGAATTAAAATGCATCTAATGCGCCAAACGGCGTGTTTTCCCGTAAAGAAAACTGGAGGCACTGGGATCCAGAATGGGATGTATCCTTTAATGCAAGCAAAGTTAGGGGTTTTGTAGAAAAAGAAGCGTATGGACAACCAATTATTCATTGTTTTTAATAATTCCTACAAAAGCTAAAAACCACTTCGATAGCCTTTTTTAGACTTTCACTTGGCTTGGGGCCCGTTCAGACATGATTGCTCAGACAGCACACAAATGTGAACGTTACTTTTTGTTGTTACTTCTGTGATAAACCAACCGTCGCGTGGAATGGGCATTGCATTCAAGGGTGATATACTTGGGCACGATTTGCTGGGTACACAAATTTTACTCCTGTCTCGCAATACTCTAATAGGACGTTACAAATAGTTAAATTGCCTAATATCTCACGCCCAAATTGCAATAAGATGCTGATTTTTGGAATATCTCATCGCATGCCATAAATGAAATCCAGAAATCTAGTCTTTGTGACATCACCACTTAATGGTCCACGATCTTTTCCTGAAAAGTCCAACTCCGAGGCGTTCTGTTCAAACTAGCATATTTTGACAAGATTTCTTTGACTTTTAATGATACAAAGAAAACATGACTAAATATATGTTTCCCAGGAAGCCTCGAAGCCATATTATTATAAACAGATGAAAAAGATAAAGTAAATATTAAAAAAATATAGGTGTGACTTTCAGCAATGGACTCCAACATAATTCACCAGAAGGATTTTCATACAGAACTACAAGGAATTCAAGAAAATTTACACTAATGCAATTAAAGTCACTATTATTCCTCGCCTTGAGTCGTATGTTATTTGCATTCGTCACGAACGACAGTTTTGATCAATAGACGAAACTTTATTTAAATAATGAAAAATACCCTAAACGGTTTTAAAAAGCTCTTAAATTATCCTAGCATCTGCATCAACTCAACTCTATTTCGCCACAGTCGTGATTTTTCTACGCAACAAGAAATTTTGCCAAATGATCTTCAAGCCGCTGCCACCATAGTTAATCGAGAGACTGGTTATGAAACCTTGCAGACTTCAATGGCGATAACAAAGGAGCTACAATTTATGTTGAACCTTACTTGACCGTGCACATCTTTTGTTTTTTGATCACACCCTATGACTGAATAACTTAATAGCACCATTTCTATTGGCCAGTTGCTCGAACAAAAGATCAACATCTATTGTGTTGTGCACGGTCAAGGCTGAAAAACGATAACAAAAAGATCGAACAAAGACAATTCTCAGGTTTTACAACCAGTATCTCGATTAACTATGCTGCCACGACGCTCTAGAGTTAATCATGAATTGTTCATGAAGCCAGCAATTCGAAGTAGCAGCGTACAAATGTTTCAAAAGGAAACTTTTGTTGGTCCCCCAATATACTCTGCCATCAAAATCGCAAATGTTGTTCGCGCTATGATCGGCTAAAAATACTAGAAAACCAACATAATGATGAAACAACTTGACGCATTTCACTGCAAACTGCTTTAAACCCAGGAATCAGTTTGTGGACCTTCAGTTCCTTGCAATTTATACATTTTCTTTTTGTTCTTATCCACCTGAGCGTATTGTGGTTCCTCCTGTGACTGCTTGCTGTCATACGCCAGTGGAAACACTTGGACACCGCCAGTACGCTCGAGATCCGGACGAATATCGATTTCCCGAAAACCGCCCGCCCTCTCGCCCCCCTACTCGGTGTGCATCATTGTATGCTTCGTCACCATCTTCGGCAAACCTCGGTAGAGGGACGCTTTGTTCGGATTCGTATCGTTGAGGTTCGGGAAGCGATGTCTCGTCGGATCTTACCGGTCGAGGCTCTCTTTTGGAAGACGCAGGAGGTTGTTGTCTTCCTCGTGGTATAGTTATGTCTTCGTAGGGGTGAGGTGTTGGAGGCACATGCCCAAACTCGTCGCTTATTTCTTTCGTAAATTCCCAGCCCTCGTTTTTCAGCGAACTTCTAAGAGGCACTAGATTCCAACTAGTTATTAAAACCTGCGTTATACAAACAAAAAGCACTGTTAGCCTATATTTTTTCTATCAAAACTACTGATGTTGTCTTACAGTTAAAAACATCGCCATTGAATTTGTTCATGTTTCTGAGGCAACGTAACAAATGCTGCCACACTTATATGAGCTGTCATGTGTATTGCGAACTGCCTCAAATTAAAACTAAAAACCTGTTATACAAGAAATGCTTACACACCATTGAGAGGAAGATATCAAGAGAATTTGTTATACAAGAAATGCTTATACACCATTAAGAGGAAGATATCAAGAGAATTTTGTTATACAAGAAATGCTTACACACCATTAAGAGGAAGATATCAAGAGAATTTTGTTATACAAGAAATGCTTACACACCATTAAGAGGAAGACATCAAGAGAATTTTGTTATACAAGAAATGCTTACACACCATTAAGAGGAAGATATCAAGAGAATTTTGTTATACAAAAAAATGCTTACACACCATTAAGAGGAAGATATCAAGGGAATTTTGTTATACAAGAAATGCTTACACACCATTAAGAGAAGAAATCAAGAGAATTTTGTTATACAAGAAATGCTTACACACCATTAAGAGGAAGATATCAAGAGAATTTTGTTATACAAGAAATGCTTACACACCACTGAGAGGAATATATCAAGAGAATATTTGAACAGAGAATAAAACATAATCAGAGTTTTTCAAGACACTGGGTGATGAACTTGAAAAAATTGACCAGTTGCAATCCATTTCCATCCTGTCTATCTGCAGCCCAACACACTTATTTTTACTCTAAGAGCACTAGTAGAATAATTTGAAACAAAACTGAACCATTATTGTTGGGTTTCCACTGATATAAATATGTATTTCGGCTTTTAATAACACTAAAAATGGTGACATAGCTCCTTGAATTTTCATTCTTTACATTCCCTTTTCTTCCTTAGTCACAAGTAATCAAGCAAGAAATGAAAGATTTTCCCAGATTTTCTAGTTAAGTCTAGCACACTAAATGGGAAAATTTCAAACAAATTAAACTGTTCGATTTTGAATAATATTCGCTATACACGTATCTTTTCATGTTTGAAATATAAGCGGTCAAAACATTCTATAGGTCTCACAAATTATCATTAAATTACCACTGAAAGTTTCCTAAGTCTAAAATCATCACTTCCTGCAAATAGCTCTGACAAATTCCTGGGCAATAAAAAAAACGAGCTTTTCATTCAAATGCAGTTTAAAAAGAGTGAAAACGTCAAGCAAAACTGCATTTGAATGAAAAGCTTCATCTCTTTATTGCCGAGGAGTTAGTCAGAGCTATTTGCAGCTATTTAGGAGTAATAATTTAAGTCTGAGGAAACTTTCTGTGGTAATTTAATGATAATTTGTAAGACCTATGGAATGTTTTGACCGCTTACATTTCAAACATGAAAAAATACATGTTAAAAAATGTTTCAGCGATTTATTCAAAATTGAACTGTTTAATTTGTTTGAAATTTTCCCATTTAGTATGCTAGACTGTGTAGATTATAGCGTATTTATTCGCTTGTCGCGGGTAGGCCCAAAATCAAAAGATAATTAGGAAAAACTGTTTTCGCCATGTTTGTTTACCGTTGCTATGGAAACGCCGATTAGCATAAAAAGAGCATCGCTCAAAACTTTCATCCAAGCCTTACATCTGGTATCAAATTCAGATTTATTGAGTTAAAGTAAGATTATGTATAAGCGCATTCAAAAAGAGAACTGTGACCCAAAAAAAATACTTCAGAATCATACCTGGTTAGCTGTCTTGACAATCTTGGGAGAGTATCTGTCCCTAGACTTTTCTATCAGAATAATCTTCTTTATTCCTCCAACATTACGGACATGTCTGGGAAAGTGGAAACACAACAACTTTTAGCCTTCAATGCTAACCAAACTACACACTAACTTTTAGTTGCACACGTCCTAGAAATTGTGACCTTTTAACCTTCAATGCTAACCAAACTACACACTAACTCTTAGCTGCGCACGTCCTGGAAATTGTGACCTTTTTTAACCTGCGCCTACTGAGCAGACTAACACAACATACCTGACATAATTATAAGGTCAGCTACAAGTCTGTAAGCGCATAGGATAATGCTCAAATAACCGTGTGATTTGGACATAGCCCATTTATGATACTCTTTTTCACCGGCCGATGAATCACGTACAGAGTGACCCCAACTTTCGTTTAAACCTGTTCTATCCCTGTCAAACCGGTAATAACCTGGACTGGCCAGTTCTAACCTATGCGTATCCTACCTTCCATTCTCAATACTCTTATTCGCCACCTGATGAATGACACACAATATGGCGCCAACTGTATTCTCTTCTACTCTAATGCATTCTGTGTTTGAGGATCGGGAAGACGGTGAACAAGATCCGTCATGGCATATTTACCTGCCGTCAAAAGCAATAACATCAAACAATAAAACTTACTATACACTGTAAACAGCTAAAGGCATATGAAAGCCGCCAACAAGGTAACTGGTTTCAACCCAGGAGTATCAATAGTCTGTCTAGTGTGATCGTCTGTGTTATTAACTGTTGTTGTTGTTGACATTACCAGAAAGAAAGTCACCAAATAATCTAATCTAATTTGTATGGCTTTCTCTTCACTTTCAATTCGCATTCATTTTCACTTGCCTTGGCTTGCAGTCCACACGAACCATACAGTACCAGAAAGTACTAGCCTGTCTACAATAATTTTATTGCCCCCTACCCTTAATATTTCTTGACAGGAGAGTGCGGCTGTACAAAGTGATGGAACAAATGTTAGATTTAACCCTGTAAGTAATTTTACAGCAAAAGGTCAAGAATTTTTTTATCAGTTTTGAAACCAGTAGGATAACTGACCCATTTAACTGTGCCTGATTGACGTGCATGCAATGCAGGTGTCCAATAACAGGTATACGAATTACAAAAAGTTGTAATTGGACACTGGCATGAACGCCCACTAATTACCTAAGAAATAGGTGCATGAAAGACTAATCACTATCAAGAATTTTGTTATTGATATGATTAATGTATAAATACAATCCAAGTATATACACACCTATGAGGTCTTTGTTCCTTGGGTCAGTTGCAAGATTCCTCAGTGCGGTAGCTACATGTACTTCTCTTACTGTAGGATCGTAGTTCATTAGTAAAAGTTCCACTAAAAATGGGAATACCATTCTCTTTCTGCATGGCTGAATGAACCACCATAGACCACTACAAAAAGCAATGAAAACACATCAATGATGGCTCCCAGCAACCCGAGAAACTCAAAGAAGTGTGAAAAATTGAACCTGTTTTCCCTTGGGGTAAAACTGTGAATAAGTTAAAACTTTCTAATCTTTGGATGAATACTTAACGTGTGACCATCCTAATTGGTATGAAGTGTCAGCCACCTTCTCACTGCACCGATTGAGCAAGTACAGCTGTAAACCTTGAGTGAAATTTGATCCTCGCAGTGCGCTATCAACTTGAAAAAAATTTAGGCATTGCACCGATATCGCAAGGTCATGGGTTCGAATCTTGTTCAGGCCTGAATTTTTTTCAGGTTGCTTTTCAACTGCTTAAGTTGATAGTGCACTGCGAGGATCAAATTTCACTCATGTTTCATCCGCAGTACACATAATTATATGATTTTCATATATTCATATTCAAGTAAACCGTGGCTGACACTGCAGATGACATTCTGTTGAAAGCAAGAGAAAATGAGGTAAGAGAACAGAATGTCCGTGCCCCTTGATCATAATTTATTATTAGTTTGCACCCCTTGATAAATGGCAGTGGATTTAATACTCTTTAATATTCATGCTAATCAGCCTACCAAGTCTCATTTTAGAGCAAAAATTCTTTTAATTTTGCATTTGAAAAGTTGACTGTAAGGCTTGGTAGGCTAATTAGCATGAATATAAAAGAATAATAAATTGGGCCGCCATTTTTCAATAAGTTCGATGAGGAGGTCCATGTAAGGGGGATCTGTACTGTTACCTCATTTTCTTTTGAATGACAGCAACTGAGCAAAACTGTCAATGAATTTTTCAGTGGTCTGAGCCAGACAAAAATTAATGAGCAAGAACAGACCATGAATTGTTCCTCTTTAAAGTATTTGGTTGATTGCTTTCTTTTGTTGTTTTATATTATTACTCGGGCAGAGGAGCCCAAGTTATAAAATGCAGTTTGGTGGTGCACAAATTTGCAATTGGGCTCTAATGTGCGGGTGTCAAACTCAGTCAAGCATAACGATGAGAAGAATACTGGTCAGCTGGTGTCTCGGCTAGCTTGAATGCTTTCTTGATAGGCTCGCCGGCGAAAATTAAATTCTAGCGGCAGATAAATTCTGATATCTTGATTGCTTACTCTTTAGCTGTTATTCAGTCTTTAATTCAATTGAATCGATGGAATATTATTTGAGTTATGAATTCTCAAAGGTATATGTACATCTTTAGACTCTTTAGAATGGAACGATCCGATTTATGACAATTTCCCATCCATGTGGTAAAACGGGCGGACAAATCGTCACTTATATAAAATCGTCCATTACAAAAATACAGTTTCAAACAACTAGTTCTTCTAGATATAACAATAAAATAACTTTCGCACTACATCGACAAAGGTGCAACAAGAAAGAACAATTTCTTCAGCAGATTTTGATCACGTGCTACATGTAGGCAACGAGATTTGCTAACAGATCAAATTTCATTTGAACGCCTGAAGAATTATTTTGAACGGCTCGCAGTGAACGGCCAAAACAGAACAAAAATTTCGAACGGCTGTGAACGGCGGTTGTGAACGGCTATGGAAAAATTTCGAATGGAGTTTGTTTTCGGTCAGAAAGCAAACAAAACCAAAATAGGTCACTTTATGTAAACAAAGGCCCCAAGTGCCAGTGCATTAGTCACGCAAAATTCATGTGTAAAATTCTTTCTGAACTTCATGTTTACCAATAGGCCATTTCCAAGTTGCCTTTAGCCTCTGTATCAAAGCGAGGCTAGGTGCACAACCTTTCATATGAAAATGAGTTTTCATTCACATGCAAATAAAACTTATTTGCATCTGAATGAAAACTCATTTTCATATGAAAGGTTTCGCACCTAACCTCGCTTTGATAGAGAGGCTAAAGGCAACTCGGAAATGGCCTATTGTGAAGATAAATCTTGAATGAAACTAAATATAATAATCGATGTCATACAGTGGGGAAAGGTACGTAGCAGAAAAGAAATTTAGCCCTTTTAAGTTTGTTGTAGTTGCCAGGAAAAAGTGCACTGAATTTGCATATGTCAAAAGGGTAATTTGAAACCTGAATACAGACTATGCACTGCCATGAATTCTCTGTTTTCCTTGCAGTTTCACTGGCCAAATTACAATTAAGCTTTTCCAAATTCTACAAGCGTTAAATATAATCCTTGCACCCACACTTCACATAAGTCTTCACGTGTTCCACTTTACAGATGTGCACCAACAGTCAACGACATACAAGACTATCCCAATACTCAGTGCACTCCCTATCATCAAACCCTAAACTGACGTCCATGCAGATTTTCCAAGATATTTTTATTCCAATACGCGTAATGCAACGACGCCCAAGTATACGCTCCCACGGCATCTTGTTTTGTAAATAAGTAAAGATATTGTAGCATGGTTTTCACCAAAATGGTTCACAATCCCTGTACTGACACTGCCCCTTTAAGATAGCCTGTGACAGCTGCCTCCTCCCCTCAGAAAAAAATCGGGGAGAAGTTTCTCTCCACAATTTTTTTCTGAGGGGAGGAAGCAGCTGTCAGAGGCTACTTTAAGAAAGTGAACATTTTTCCAATCAAATCCTGCAGCACTAAGGGGCACTATTCAGCCTTACCCGCCATCCATACGCAGTCAGATTATGTATAGCACCCGGTGAACCTCTAATGTCTCAGGATAAGATGCTTCTGCCATTATTGACAAGTACAACTTCACTATATCTGGTTGCCATAGTAACTCTACTCCTTCCACTGGGTCTTTCCTTATTTGGGGCTGGTCTGATTCTTTGATTGTTCCTTTCTTTTTGTTCTTCTTCGATCCCTTGATGCATCCACAATGCAGCCTGGGTCAGATTTTTCGGGTTCCTTGCAGGTTGGGTCAGTTGTAGGAGCGTCCTTGTATTTTTCTCTGTCAACTTCATTTTCCAGACGAAAATAATGGCAAGTTTCAAAGAATACAAATGGAGTTTTCTACAGACTAAAAATGACAACCACCAATTATTGAGCTTGCAAGCTACTGCTGGCATCAAAATTAGTTGACACTTTGTCCAAAATGTCTTTTGGTTACCCTTTCCTAAACTTATACCATAAGGTCATCTGAAAAAAGTGATCTTCAAACCAACCCCCCACCCCTACCCCCACCCCCTATCAAATGTTGTACCAGTGGTCAGGTAGTCTGTGGGCAACAATAAAGGCAACTTTGGTTGAGGGGAGGGGGATGGGGGTGGGGGGTTCGGGTTTTATTTTCCCAAAACTTACCCCTTTAAACGAACGTGTCACAACAATTTTGTCGCCGATTGTAGATCATTCCTAGATTATCCATAATTGTTATCTCCTTGAGAGAAGTGTAGTACTCTTAAAAGTAATACATCCACCCTGCTTTTATGGTGCAAATTGACCACAAGCGCAAAACGCAGCCAACCTCGTTCCCGGGGTCTCTATGCTTCCCGCCCCTGGGAATGAGGTTGAACATGAGCAATGAGTGCAGAATTTGAACTGCTTAACAGGGTGTTCATTAGGCATCATTCTCCACCTCCTATGCAGAATTCTCCGGCTAAATTTCAATGGCAATATGTAGCTATCTTCGCTCTTTCATAATATTCTCCTGTTACTTTACACTATTCTCCTGCTACTACAATTCTTAATGAAAACCCTGCTTAATTCGCACTTGTTGTTTGCCTTCAAGCTAATTATTAGCACCACTAAATCACCTGTTACATACGTGGGTCATAGATACTTAATCAAGATAAAATTACTTTCACACCTGCTATAGTCAATGTTTCACTTCACCCATACAAAATGTACATAATCTGGAGTAGGGAGAACTTAGAACATGATGTTATCGTTTATCGTACCTTGTTATCAATATCAGTTTTGCCAATAGGCGCCTTAATGTTCCACTTAAATGAGTCCACAAGTCCTTCACAGTCCCTCCTTACTTGCCTGGCCTCATTTCTAAGAACACCACTGGCATTGCAAAATACGGTCTACCATTTGATTGACGGAATCAGTGCATTACTCTACGCAGCGGCCTTGGTCCAACTGGAATATGGTATGATGATGATTGCAGTAACCAGAGTGAGTACTACATGTATAAGGCAGATTTTGATGACACAGAGTTTTAGATCCTACTGAAGAAAAATAAAGATTGAAATTTATGATTGCAACAACATCTTTTAACAACTTGACACCCGCTGTCAGCAAAACTACAGTACATGTAGCTATTCAGATTAATGAGGTATTATGGCATCAGGATTTAAATGGTGACCAAATGATCACAAGCCAGAAACCTTGGATGGCGAGCTATGGAACTGGCCCAGGATAGGGCTGTGCAGTTTGTGCGGGATCAGCCCAGGATAGGGCTGTGCAGTTTGTGCGGGATCAGAGATCAAAACTTTGTCTTGTATTTGAAAACAGGGATCAGAATTTCGAGTACAAGTTGTTCGTGACAGGATCAAAAATGACATCAAAAGTGGAGAAAAATATACTAGAAACAACAAGAAACAAAAATAGAAATTATACATGTAATTGCACAGTAAGAGTTATTTGCCAAGAAATATATTCTCACACCTTCAGGCCACCAAAAAAAAGTTATCAGGATTTTTGAGAAGTGGCCCCTGGTCTTGGTTGTTCAAAACCAACTCCCATGCATTTTCAAAGAGTTACATGTAAAACTCTCATCAACTCTCGCTGATTCTCTTTATGTTTGACCCAGTAATAACTAATGTAAGGATACCCAGTGCTAGTGGTATTTATGTCGCTGATGATACTAAAATAACTTCCTAACAGAACTTACATGTACTTCACAAGATGAAAGGTTCCATAAAACTCCTAGAGCCACTTCTTTGATCTGAAAAGATTGAAAAGTAATGTTGATTGTCAAACAAGCGATCAGCTTTTTCATCTGTTCTCAGTCAAACACTTCAGTTTCAAATTAATCCCTCGTAAATGGTCATCTCTCGAAAGCAACAACTTTATCTGTTTCAGAGGATAGGCGCTTATCAAAGATTTTCATGCCAAAAAAGTGACTGAAATTCTATGGCATTTTCAGGGTCAAATTAGATAAAACTTCTACCTTTTGACTTTCTAAATAAAATCTTTTTATGCATTACTACTTTTAAAAACATGTCGTTTTTAGTAAAGTAACTTATGAAATTGCCTTTTTGATGATATAAACCTTTTGATCTAGGCGGATTATATCTCAGATTGATAGGAGGGTTCATGCTGTCCAGAGCTGTTAGATGATTATTTTATTTCTTTATGCCGTTATTACTTGCTAGCTATATTGGCATACATTGTGGTTTCTTTGGCTCACTTTTGTTGCAAATAAATACTTATCGGCTAAAGTTTGTTATCGCTTTGAAAGTGACAGGATCGTTAAATTTCTCAGGCCGTGATTTAATGTCTAAAGTCTGCGGCGTGCATGTTCCTTGTCCTTTTTGTTTTCAAAGGTGCATGTTTATTAATAACGCTCATTGAGAGAAAGTGTTTCCGCATAACGGATATAGGCGTCTTAGATCCGACTGTCAAAAAGCCGTATAGTCTATAATTCCATGCAGTGAAATCATGAATTCTTGCAATAATTTTTAGCTCGTAAGTTAGTTCTTTGGTTGAGTAGTGTGTCTTAGTGGAGCTAGGATAAAACTCGTTGCTTTGTAATAGCGTTTGATTTGGCATCCAACAGATAATCTGCAGTATAGTTATTGTTTTGTTAATCTCACGGACGGCTGTCACGGATGCCAGTAAATTCTTGAGTCCCTTCCTTAAACAAGGCCATTAAACACAATTTAATGTCTTTAAGCAAGTTTTTCTTTGGTGAACCTCGTCAGTTGCTACCATGTTAAAGTACCGTAGAATGATATGAAACCATTCAGTTAAAATGAAATGTCTGTCGCCTATCCGTGACCCGGGGGGGGGGGGACTTCCCGAAAATTTTGGTGAGGTGTGCGGCACGCTTCTTAAAACCCTTACCTATTTCAGACCAAAACATGCGATTTTCCCTACCCTATTTCAGACCTGACCCAAAATTCGATACCCTATTTCAGACCAGGAAGTGCTTTCATTTGCGTAAACATTTGAGAAGGGCTTCTAATTCCTGATGTTAATTAAACCGTATTTCTAAGGGATGAAAAAAGTAGCTTCTTCTAAAAGCCATACTCAATTCCAGACCAGAGTGCACAAACGATACCCATTTTAGACCAAAATGGTCAAAATCTATACCCTATTTCAGACAAAATGACTTGAAAACCATACCCTTTAAGGCCGCACATACCGTATTTTCTCAATTAAACGCCGGGCCCCGAATTAACGCCGGGTATAGCAGCCAAACGTCAACACGCAAATAATAACGAAGTCTTTAATATTATACGGTGGATGCGGTTGCTAAACGAAGATAAAAATACAGTAAAAAGTGTACAAAAATACAAAATAACATAACGGTAAAGAAAGACACTTACAAACGTTGTATGGCAGGAACACTCCGAAACGAATGGACAAAAGAAGAACGACGATACAAATTGAAGGTTGAAACTAAAGAAAGCGCGATTATGCGGAAAAAACCTAACAGAATATAAAATAGCACGAAAACACGATGAGCAAATAAACGAAGCAAAACAAAGGAAATTAACGGCGAAAACGGTACACAATTGTTAAAAAACTAGTAAAAAAAAACAATGCGGCATCAACATCTGGCCCCCCTAAGAGTTATATAACTCTTAAGTCACTTAGTGAGTCACTTATAAGTCTTTAAAAACAGTTGAGTTCGTAGCTTAAATCTAAACTTATGGCTCCTCTGGCTGGGAATACCCCGAGTCTTTACTCTTCATTCTCCATGATCAGCACAAGTTTGTCAATGGGACGATCCAAGGTTGTCGTGGCTGTGGCAACTCTGACCGAACGTACTTGTCCATTAGAATCCAGATTTGTATCAACAACGCGAGCCAAATTACACTCATTTCTCGCCACGCGATCATCGACGATTAACACAAGGTCACCACTTTGAAGATTCCTTCTTGGTGCGATTCCACTTACTCTCTGCTGAAGACTCTGGACATACTCTTTCCTCCATCTAGACCAGAAGACATTTGACAGGTACTGCACGCGTTTTCATCTTTTCCGTAGGTACACATCAGCCTTCTGAAAATTTCCTGGGGGAGGTATTACGACCCTTGACTTCATAGTCAGGATGTGATTAGGTGTAAGCAGGTCCAAATCGTCAGATCGCTCGATGGGACAGTAAGTGGTCTAATGTTTATGATGCACTCCACCTCGGTCAACAATGTTCTAAACGTCTCATCATTTAGGCAATGGCCAAATTCCTTCAAGAGCGCGGATAAAATCGAACGTATGGAACGTATCTGGCACTCCCATACGCCACCCATATGGACGCTGCTGGGGGATTTTTCTTCCACCGGATTATCCAATCAGCTTTGAAGCTCTGCATAAACTCCTCTGGATAACACTGTGGTCCATCTCTTCTAGGCCTTCTTAAGCTCATTTGCTGCTCCCACGATGTTGGTTCCTTGATCCGATCTTATTTCACAATACTGGCCCTCTTCTAGCTATGAACCATCGTAGGGCGTTGATGAAAGAATCTGTTTCCAGTGATTCGGCTGTTTCTATGTGTACTGCCCTGCTTGCAAGACAGGTAAATACGGCCCCATACCGCTTAACTCTTTTTTCCTTGCTTTATGAAAAAAGGACCGAAGTAGTCGACTATCACAATAAGTGAAAGGAGGAGAAGGTGTTATTCGTTCACGCGGAAGGACAGCCATCTTCTGTTCACTGATGTACCACGAAGGCGACGACACAAACACACTTTGAGATGAAATGTCTGACAACCGAATTAGCGTTAACAATCCAATACTTATTAATTGTAATTAGTTAGGAAATTTTAGTTTTATTGTTTGTACACGACCACATCAGCTTTTGCTGCATTTTTATCGCGTTTAAATAAATAAATGCTGTTACTGACTTCGTAACTCACTCAGCGTTATCCCTCTGCCAGCATGGGCGACCTTCTTGTGAGCATCACGAACTATCAGGTTTACAACAGAACTTCTTTTAGGGAGAATCACCGGATGCTTGAAATCTTCGGAAACTCTTGTGACTTGCTAAACCCGCCACCAACACGTAAAAGGCCATTCTGGTCCAGGAACGGATCAAGGCGGTACAGAACACTTGATTTCTTAATAATATTTCATGCTTCTTGGATTTCTCATAGTAGCGGTCGTTCTCACAATCTTCACGTTTAATCTTCTCTAGTGCTTCTATCTCTGTGGGAAACGCACTCTTCTGGACCACTTTAAGAATTGCTGCCTCGGCTTTTTCTACTTCGTCCACTCTTATGGGCTTTCCTTTCAACTTCGCAAAATCTTCGGCTTTATCTGCTGCTTTATCCGGTACGGTGTGACTCTCCTTATTCGCTAGACGGAGCATCCAGGCGACAGAACGCTTCATGCATCGCCAATCAGAAAAGCGTGTAAGCCGTTTCAAGAGATCGGAGCTTTCTTCAATGACTAGACTGTGCACTTGAACCCTTTTGATTTCAGGATCATCGGCTGACACACCCAAGTCGTAAGGAATTTGAGGCCATTCACTCTCAGGTAGCCACAGGAAATTCGGACCCGTGATCCAACGATGCTCTTTCAAGAGCTCATAGCCCTTTAGTCCACGCGAGGCATCATTGGCTGGCTTAACATTCGACTCAACATACCTCCATTGCTCGGGACTCGTGGCTTCTCGTATCGCCTGTACGCGATTCGCTACAAACACATGGAAACGTTTCTTCTCATTCCGAATGTACTTCAGCACAGTTGTACTATCTGTCCAATAAGTCTTGCTTTCAACCGGTTCATCCAACTCACTGGCAATCATTTCTCCCACACGTACTGACACTGTTGCGGCGGTGAGTTCAAGACGTGGGATCGTCATGGCCTTAACAGGTGCTACGCGGGCTTTCCCCATAAGGAACGCACAATGGATATCACCCTTCTCATTCTCAATCCGAAGGTATGATACTTGACCATAACCAGTAGAGCTAGCATCTGAGAAACTATGGACTTGTCTGGAGACTACAGTACCAAAGTTCGTGGGCTTTAAACATCGCTCCATCGAGAAACGCTCCAGGGCAGGTAACTGGCTTTTCCAATTTTTCCAACGTGCACGGAACTCTTCATCAACCTCTTCGTCCCAGCCTTGCTTCCTACGACACAGGTCTTGTAAAATCTGCTTCCCGACTAACAGAACGGGTGCTGCAATTCCTAAGGGGTCATAAACGTAAGATACGGTAGACAGTATGCCTCTCCGAGTTAACGGCTGGTCTTTGAGGATGATTCTGAAGCCAAACGTGTCTGATTCGATGGCCCATTGTACGCCAAGAGCTCTCTCTACTGATAAGATGCTATTACTCAATTCCAGAGATTTGACATTTTGGGCGCGGGCTTCTTCCGGAACACTTTCCAGTACGGTTCTACTGTTACTAACAAACTTGGCTAAATTGAAGTCTCCATGTGCGCAGGCATCGCGAACGCCACGTATTCTTTGGATGGCGAAGTCTTCTGTTTCTTCAGAGCGAAGACGGTCGTCAATGTAGAAATTCTTCCTTAGTACATCAGCTGTCTCTGAACCAACCACCTTCTCAGTTTCATCAGCAGCCTTTAACAACGCAAAGTTCGAGCAGCTCGGTGAGGAGACGGCACCAAACAAGTGGACATTCATCTGATACTCTTCCAGGTCTTGAGTCAAATCTCCTTCCGGCCACCACAAGAAACGAAGAAAGTCTCGATGGCTATCAGGTACCCGAACCTGATGGAACATGGCGTCAATGTCCCCCATGAAGGCTATTGGACCTTGACGAAACCTTGTAAGGACACCAACCAATCGATTCATTAGATCTGGTCCTTGAATTAATACTGGTCTTTCAACGATACACCACCAAATCTGGCGCTACAGTCGAAGACAACTCTGATCTTATTCGGCTTCTTGGCGTGATACACGCAGTGATGTGGAATGAACCAAACTCGGCCTGGCTTTGTGGTTAAACGATCTGGCGGAACCCTACTGGCAAAACCCTGAGCAATGATGCCATTCATGAAGGTAGTATAATCTTCGTGAATCTTCTCGCTCTTGCTGATCTTCCTCTTTAGCCATTCCATTCTTTCAAGGATTTGCTGCCTGTTTTCAGGAAATGAAGGAACATCACAGCGGAAGGGAAGAGGAATTTCGTAATGGCCATCCTCTGTGCGTCGAACTTCACGGTTCACTATCTTTAGAAACTTCTTGTCTTCTAGTGAGTACTCTTGCTCTTTGTCGCCAATACGTTCGCTGAAGTCTTGTTCTAGCAACATGTTCAGTGCTTGCGGCGTTACAATCTCTTTGACTCGACTCTCAACCATGAAATGATGTTCGAGGTGTCTATTTGTACCTACAGTGTACTTCTTCAGCAGCGATTCTATTGCAATCTACCATCTGGTGCTCCTTGTTAGACATGTACAGGGGGCCAACTACTGCCCATCCAGTGAACGTCTTTATGGCAAACGGACCACCATCTTCACTCGCCAGAACATCTATTGGCTCAAGAGCCTTTGGACAGTTTGTGCCAATTAACAAGCCAATCCTGGCATCAAGTAACGGAGGTGGAATGTCTCCTGCAATACGTTCAAGGTGTTTCCATTTGAAGGCAATTTCAGGTGATGGCACATTCTCGCACGAGATAAGGTCTTCCCTGGTATAGGTCTTGGGTAGCTGAACAGCGTTGCTTCCATTCAAGTCCGTGACGACTAAACCATTTAGGACTTTAGCATTGTGACTCTTCGTACCATTAACGGTCTTGACCACCAACTGGGTACCACTGCCTGTCACGCCTAAGCTAACCGCCAAGTCCTCCAGAAGGAAAGTACCCGTGCTGCACGTATCCAGCATAGCATAAGTAAGGACCTCGCGTAGTGGGGATCGCACTCTAACGGGAACTATGGGCACAGCTGAAACAGAGTTTCCAGCACCTGTAGCATTGCAAGCAGCTTCAGTTTCAGTCGAAGCGTTAACCGTTTCACCTTTTTCTCGTACATGAGGCACGCTCTGCTGTTCTGAGTCTGGCTGAGTGGGACGGAAGTTGTCATCATGAAGACCTGTGGGATGACGACGCAAACATCTCTTGCAAGTACGTCTCTGGGCACATCCGTTAGATCTGTGGCCGATTTCTGAAAGCGTTTTCTTCAGGTAGGCTTGACAGTCATCCAAGTCATGGCCCTGCCACAAAGTTTGCAGAGACTGATGAGATTACGTAAGTCCCTCCTTACATTGGCAGTCCTTCGGTCAGTGGTCACATCTGTTGCATGACTGGAGAAGTGAGGTTGGTCACGAGATCGGTCTCCAGGAGGTCTTGTTCTACCAGAACCCTTGCCTCTATTGGAACGGTCAGATCGTTCTGAGGTACTGTCCAGGCGGCGGAGAGCTTCTCTCGAGAAGACTGGGTCGGTTGCAATTCTCGCTTCTGCCTTTACAAAGCTCACGAAATCGGTAAAGGTGGGTATCTCTCCTCTAGCAACTCTCTTCTTATTCGCCTCTCGACGCCATCGATCTTGAAGATAAAATGGAAGTTTTGTCACCATACTTTGCAGGTTGTGGGGATGGTCGAGGGTGGATAGAAAGGTCAAGGTTGACATTGCACTCCGACACTGGGTGAGAAATACGGAGAATCTGTCCAACGTTCGATGATCGCCTGCTCGTATACAAGGCCACTCGTTGATCTTCTTAATGTACGCGTTCGATATCTTGTAAGGATCGCCATATTTCTCCTTCAAAAGTCTCTTTGCTTCTTCGTAACCACTGTGATGATCGAGGTGGAGACATCCTTTGATAAGATCTTTTGGCTCTCCTTGTAAGTACTGCTCCAGGTATTGTAAGCGGATATCATTGGCGCTGACTCTAGCCTCAACTTGCGACTCAAAGCTTCTAATAAACGTGGAGTATTCCAACGGGTCGCCAGTAAACTTAGGGAGTGTCAAAGAAGGCAACAAGCTTCGTTGTTGTTGTTCGGCCAACAGTTTGGTTAACCTGTTTTGTTCCTGAAGAACGTCACAAAACTGAATCTGCTGAGCGGGCTTTGGAGGAATCTTCACCTCGGGAACATTGTGACGGCCTTTAGTGTAATTAGGTGCAGGAATCGACGATAAACTTGGAGCGGTGAGAGCAACTGAGTAGTGAAAGAAGCTCGAGTGGTGAAGGTACTTGACACGGACGGATTGGTGAATGTAGCTGATGCGGAGAAGGTAGGCGAGTAGTGAACGAAGCTGGAGTGGCTAAAGTTACTGACAAGGGCGGAAACTCTGATCCAGAAATAGGAGTCGCCTGAGCACGTGAGGTTTCCAAAGGCATGGTCGTTCGAGGGCGTAAATCACTTTCGGCGCCATCTTCAATTTCTGCAAACACGCGTTCTCGAACTTGTGCAACTGCTAACTGTTCTTCTAAACGTAATTTCTCGGCTGTTTTCTCCAACTCTTGTTTCCGCTCCAACATGGCAACTCTTGTCATTAATTCCGCTGCCTTTGCCTTTTCTTTAGCTCTGTGAGTGGTAATTGAAGGTCTTGAAGACGCTTGCGAGCGACGTGACGCACGAGTGTGCTTAGAACTGACTTGCGATCTCTCCTCTAAATTCTGTTCGATCGAATCCTTAGCTGATGAAATCCAACGGACTGTTTTCTCGATGAAATCGTTGATGCATTTGTTTTGCTCGGCATACCAGTCATTAGCAATGCTTAACTCTTCGTCGGTGTCGAGGTCTCGTAATAGCGCTGCAACGAATCCTTTGAATTCCTCAACAGTGATGCGAAATGAAGAAAGATTTCCTTCGATGACAGTCACGTTTTCTACATTGTTCGACAACGAATTTATCTCCTTTATCTGTCGCTGAATCTTCTTTCCGATTAACTGGCAATCCCGCCAACGGAGATGGGCAATGTATTCTCTTCCCTTTTTGATTCCCTGTCTTCATCTCGGCTCTCTGATCTCGCCGTCGGCGTCCGAATCCAGGTCTAAACTATCCAAACTGACGTTGTCCATTCCGAAATATTTGTTCCCTTGTACAGTTGGCTCCCGTAATTTCGATTGGATCCAAGTAACGTTTCAACGAATATAGCAGCCAAACGTCAACACGCAAATAATAACGAAGTCTTTAATCATTATACAGTGGATGCGGTTGCTAAACGAAGATAAAAATACAAGTAAAAAGCGTGTACAAAAATACAAAATAACATAACGGTAAAGAAAGACACTTACAAACGTTGTATGGCAGGAAACTCCGAAACGAATGGACAAAAAAATGACGATACAACGTTGATACTAAACGAAGCAAACAGAGCCTACTAACCAAAATGGCAGAGTACATATAAGGCTAAACTAAAAGAAAGCGCGATTATGCTGAAAAAACCTAACAGAATATAAATAGCACGAAAACACGATGAGCAAAATAGACGAAAGCAAAACAAAGGAAATTAACGCGAAAACGGTACACAATTGTTTAAAAACTAGTAAAAAAAAACAATGCGGCATCAACACCGGGTATAATAGAGGAAGTTGTAAGTAAGTCCCTCGACTGTTTATTTGTGGTATAATAAACTTACTTTTTAAGGGCAAGGTACACGGCTGCCAAGAAAAACGAATAATAACCCTTTCTTAAAAAATGGCGGGCAAGAAAAAACTGCTGATTCAAAGAAACACCGGGTCCACTAGGCCAAGTTTGAAATAAACGCCGGGGGGGCGTTTAATTGAGAAAATACGGTACCTATATAGCTTATATAAGGGAGTACCGCCCACCCCCCCCCCCCGGATCCGTGATGCCGGAAACTCCCCCGGGGAGGGGGGGAGGTCCCCCGGGGGGGGGGTGGTTATCAAATCAAATCAAAATCTTTATTTATACACGGTTAAAAATATCAGTATTTACAATAATTTATAAAAAGCAATTCACTGTTTTACATATTTGCCGTGTGAGAGTCCGATAGGGAAAACCATTCACTGATACCCTTTTAAAGAAGGCTCAGTGATTGGGTTGTCCTTAGTTCCTCTGGAAGGTTATTCCACAGGAAAGCTCCACTATAGCTAAAGCTTCGCTTAAGGTAGTCAGTTCTTGGCTTAGGTAATGCCAGTCTTTGTTTAATGTCACGAAGATCATAAGACATAACTCTTGGTGTAAACATATCACAGAGATAAACTGGGGCAGGTTTATTAACACTTTTGTACATTATATTAACTTTTTGCTTGGCCCTTCTAACACACAAGTTATCCCACCCAAGTGAGTTAAGAAGAAACCTAGAGTTCGTGTCATAGCTTGATTTAGTAATAACTCTTGCAGCCCGGTTTTGTAGTTTTTGAAGTTTCTCACTCAGCTGTTGTGACAAGTCATCCCAAACAACACTGCAGTAATCGAAGTGTGGTTGGATCAGGCCTTTGTAAATTTTGATTGCAGTGTGCATGGATAAAAAAGGTCTGACTTGTTTAAGTGCACCAATACTGGAAGCAACTTTTTTTGAAATTATGCATATGACTGTGCTCTTTCCAGGAAAGGTTTTCATCTATATAAAGCCCAAGAGATTTGCTATAACTAGTTTGATTTATTATGACGCCATCTACATTGATGTTAATTGTGCAATCATTTAGATACTGTAATTTTTGACGCAAACTAATGACCATAACTCAGTTTTAGCAACATTGAGACTTAACTTATTGGCCTTGAGCCAGAGATTGATATACTTCAGTTCACTGTTAATTTGATTTTCGAGATCAACAAGGCTAGATGCGGCAAAAGTGACATTCGTGTCATCAACATACATTTTTGGGGAGCCTCGATTTAGGCAATTTGGTAAATCATTTATGTAAATCAAAATAGTAGCGGACCGATTATTGACCCTTGCGGTACTCCACAGTTTAAAGGGCTAGCACTAGATAAATTATTATTTATATTGCATCTTTACATACGATTTGTTAAGTAAGATTCAAACCATGCCCGGGAATTTTGATCAGCTCCATATCTATCAAGTTTTTGTAAGAATCTGATAATTTTATGGTCTATAGTATCAAAAGCTTTCTTTAGATCAATGAAGACGATGCCATTAAGATAACCTTTGTCAATATTAATGCACCAATTATTGGTGGTTTCCAGCAAAGCTGTGAGAGTACTACATGAAGAGAGCGAAAGCCTGACTGACAATTGGATAATAGAGCATTTTCATTAAGATAATAATATAATTGGTCATGATTGAGATGAACAATTTTCTTGAAGATTTTGGCCACGGCAGGAACGACAGATATAGGTTGATAATTGTTAAGGTCAGATTTAGAGCCATTCTTAAAGATAGGAGAGACTTTAGCCAACTTCCAATCTGAAGGATAGATGCCAGACAATAGAGATTGATTGAAAATATGCGTTAAAGAAGGCGCAACAACATTGGCAGAAATTTTTAGAAATTAACATGGAATTTTATCTGGACCTGTTGCTTTACTTCCATCGATATCTTTGGCTAACTTAATGACTTCTTGAACATCGATCCTTTTGAAAGAAAATGCCCCGTCAGTGGGTTTGACAAAGTCTAGTGGATCAATTTCTGTAGCATGAATTTCAAGAGCTAGGGACTGGCCGATATTGGTGAAATGATTGTTAAACACCTCTGCTATGTCATCAGATGAAGTAAATACTTGATTCCCTGATTTAATTTGAGACACTTTGGTTGATTTACATTGGCGAGATTGAAGTTCATTAATTAATTGCCATGTTTTACGAGAATCACATTTGCTTTCATCAAATTTGTCTGTAAAATATCTACGTTTGGCTTGTTTAATGGAATTGTTGACCGTATTTCTTGTACTTTTAAACTCTCTCCAAAAGAAAGGATCATTAGTAGACGCAGCTTTCTTTTTTAAAAAGTCTCTTTTGTGCATTTGGCACAACAGATCACCTGTAATCCATGGAGAGTTTATGTTCCTTGTCCTTTTTGTTTGTAAGGGTACTCCCTTATAAGGGCTTAATGGGGATGTGCGGCCAGCCAGGGTATGTTTTTCGGGATTTTTGTCTTAAACAGGGTATCGATTTTACCATTTTTTGTCTTAATCAGGGCATTGATTTTATCAATTGTTGTCTTAAACAGGGTATCTTTTCTTGGACGATAAACAACCTAAGCGTATGTTCTACGAACTAAACTACAGCAAATTTTTTTCGGGTTAAATGTCTTAAACAGGGTATCAAAAATTGGAATTCTGTCTTAAACAGGGTAGGAAAATCAGCAATTTTTGTCTTAAGCAGGGTCAGGATATGAGGGGCCGGGCCGGGCCGTACCTCCCCACCCAAGGATATATCGAGTACCCCCGGGCCGGAAACACTTTCTCTCAAGTCTTGCATGCCGCAGACTTTAGACCACATTAAATCACGGCCTGACAAATTTAACGATCCTGCTTTCAATTTCAAAGCGATAACAAACTTTAGCCAATAAGTACTTATCTTGCATCAAAAGTGAGCCAAAGAAACCACAATGTATGCCAATAGAGCTTACAGTGAATAATGGCATAAAGAAATAAAACAATTCTAACGGCTCTGGACAGCATGAACCCATCTATCAATCTCGGAGATAATCCGCCTAGATCAAAAGGTTTATATCATCGAAGAGATCTAGGCTGTTCCAGGCGTTCAGATAGTGGGAAAAGCGCGAATAGTTGGGGAAGGCGCGAAGAAAAGCGAGCGAAAAAAAATTGCGGGGAGACACTTCCTCTCCCCAATCTCCCCTTTTTTCGCTCGCTTTTCTTCGCGCCTTCCCCAACTATTCGCACTTTCCCTACTATCCGAATGCCTGGAACAGGCCCGAGGGGGGTACTCCCTATAATCAGGATTCTCCCTAAATTTCAGCTCAGCAGGTAAGGGATTTTTGCTAAGCGGTAAAGGGAAACTGTGTGTCTTAAAAATTTTCCGGGAGCAAGCGATTGCAGGCGGTAATAATTGCTGCTTCAAGCGGTAAATTTTACCGTTACCGCCTGATAAGGAGAACCCTGTATAATGGGCTATACGGGGATGCTCCGCCGAAAGGGGTACCTTTTTGAGGCTGGAGGTATATGAAAGGGTAGGGATTTCACGAGTTGAAGTATATGAAAGGGTTAGGGATTTCACGAAGAACCAGGAAAAGGCAGCGTAAACACGAGTGGAAGTATAAAAAAAGTAGGAAAAACTGCCATCTAAGTATTATAAAAAGCGCCTATCAAAATAATATCAAACAGACGCACGTAAAGGCTATATGAAAGGGGTACCATTTTCAATGAAAGGTATATGAAAGGGGTACCTTTTCTGTCAAAAACGGTATATGAAAGGGTTAAGGTTTGGACCTCAGGGCAGAGCATCTCCCTGCAAAACTTTGTTAAGTACCCCCCCCCCCCTACATCTCGGGGTTGTGTTTTTGTGGCAAACTTTTGAAGAAATTGTGTGAACCGTTACTGTAAATGCATCACACCACATAAAATGTGTGGATTTTTTTTATCCAGATGGAGATTGCAGATCTATCCATTTGTCAAATATTAACCAACCAATTACTTACTAGTCTACCAATGATGAATTCAGTGGTTTAACAGGTCTGTGTAAAGTCACACATTCTACTCCTGTCGAGGACACAGAATTGTTTCTTTTCACACACGACAAATTGAACAACATACCTTGTTCTCGTCTTGTACTTTACTGTATGATAAATTCCTCAGGCAAGCTGCAGCAGATCAATGAATTTCCTCCAAGTCATGATCAAGGAACTGAACCAAAATTGGAATACCACCAAGCTCACTGTTATGCAACAAAACAACAATTTTACAAAAATGAAGAGCACTTGTCAATGCAAAGACCGATTGAGACAGACACCATTTTTGCTGCATAGCGGGCTCGCTAAAATACAGCAGTTACATGGATGAGTGCATGCACGAGAGGCTAAACATGTTTGCAAACTTGTTTTGCCAGTTCAAAGTTTATTTATTCGTCCATGGTGCTTGACGGCTGCTCAATCAAAGGAACTAACGGATGCTCGTAGTGGTTTCTCTCTCGTTCGGCATAGCTCGGCGTAGCAGAATCTACTGCTCACAGGATAGTTATTAAGCCATGAACTAGAGCATGAGGTGGTTTCATTTAAATAATAACTGGTTCACTACTTTTACATCTGCGGGTACTGAAAAAAAATAACGAGAACTAACATCCCAACACCAACAGTTTTTTCACAAAAAACTAGTCATGTCGGCCCTTCTCAAATCTCTTTTCAGCCTTACCACCCTGCCTCAGCTGGATCTTCTAAACTCCTAAGAGTGCCAAACATTAACATACATGAAAAATTTCCAAATTTCACTTTGTAAATTAAGCTTATGAAAGCTATAGAAAAAACAAATGGTACCACGAGGCCCTGCCGGGAAGGGATTTCATTTTACGTGCTGTCGCTACCTTTTGGATCATGTCGCCTGTCGGAATTTACCCTGGCATGGCCTCTACCATGCAAAATGCTGCCGAGGAGGTTCCATTTGAATGGTCACACCATTCGACACCACAGGACTTTGTCCACAGACTCAAAAGTCATAGGATTTTGTCCACAGACTCAAAAGTCAGAATTTTTTACTACATGTCTCCATAAGTAAGTAAAAAGGCATGTTTTCATCCTAATGTCTCTGTAGTGAACGCACCAGTAGAAACTCTATCTCACGAAATCACAACTCAAGTGATATACTGTAACTTCAAAAGTAAAGCTTCGCCATTTGTCACATTAAATGTCCATACTGGTGGTTTCTAGAACATAAAGCACAAATTTGCTGTTGCAATACGTGAAGAAAGAAAACGAAAGAAACGCGATATTATGTACCTGACATTAAAGATGCAAAGGGCGAAGAGCAACGAACTCACAGTGATTTACATGTTGGCGATGTTGGCTCATAAAGCGCCTGTCATACGTGCCCCCTTGGTCTTCGTACTCAGGCCCCGGCGGTTAAAAGAGCCAAGCTACAAACGTGCTACATACGTGGTGTATGCGACAGCTTGTGTATATAGAGAAATGTATGGGAAAATCACGGATTCTCTAAAATTGGGTAAATAACTATCTATTTGAGAACAACTTCGCTAAATGGCGCGGAATGGCTTCAAATTCGGTACAAGACACAAGTAAGCGACACATTTGAGGTAGGTAAACTTTATTTCAAAATAGATAGTTATTTACCCAATTTTAGAGAACCGTGATTTTCCCATACATTCCTCTATATACACAAGCTGTCGCATACACCACGTATGTAGAGTCGGCCGCCCGAAGGGATCTCAAAAACACATCAAAAAGACGAATTTTGAGCTTGGTTAACCTGTGGTGTATATAGGGAAACCGCTGATGAAAATGTTGTTGAAAGTCCTGGAACCCACAATCTGTTACACCAATAACAGGTTTCAACAGTCACATCTGTTTGACAAGCTCTGTGATACAAAGATAAAGGCCTGTTGACAAAGTGTCACCTTGTTACTGAAGTTGTTGAGAATCCAAACCTGCAAACTGAGGACTGCATGTCTCTGAGCAGGGATCAGCAGTAACACTTACTTGGGCGGGTGTTCTTAAAGTGCCCTAAAAACGCTTGATTTTTCTTACCGCTTTTATTGGTTAGTTGTGGCCCTTTACACGGACATCAAATGTAACACCGGTATACCGTCGTTAGCCTCTTTTCTACTTATGTTTAACAAAACTCTTAATGACTTGTCCCGCGAAAAATATGATAGACAGATTCCCAAGAAAAGAAAACAGAGTCCATCAATGGAGGATCACAAACATGTGAACCAGCAGTGGTGGGTGTCCTGTGCATTTTAGTGCACTCGTCACTGTGGAGGTCCTGTGCCATTCTTATCAACAAATAAACTGAGGGATTCATTGCATATGTACTCTTTTCCATATTGATATTGGACCTTGCTTAATCAAAATACGTGTAAATATAAAATTGGACAACTCCGAGCAATATTTGTAATATATTTGGCAGTCACAATTCATCTTATAACTTGAGACAAACGGACTTCTCAATTCCCGGATTCAACACTGTTACTCATGGTAAGCATTCGTTGCGATATTTGGGTCCTAAGTTATGGGCTAAATTGCCCGTGAAAGTAAGACTATCTGAAACTTTAAATATCTTTAAAATTAGAATCCGTAAGCTTGACATAACATCATTGATGGATGATAACTGTAAGGGATGTAGGCTAGACTTTACAATACCCGGCCACTCTGAAGTCGCATTACTCATGCATCGCGGCCCGCGGTCCCACAGTGAATGAATAAGTTCAAATTTGTGACACCGCGGTCCGCGGTCTCACGGTATCATGAATACCGCTCGATAAAAAGAACGCGGGCTTTGATAAGTCGAAAATATAATTTTTACATTTTTTGGCAATTAAAATTCGGAGTTTAGCGCTGATCTACAAGGGCTCTACATGGAAATGGTTAGCTTTCATTTATTGTTACGGTAACACCATACACATCTTAAACTTTGTGGGTTAAGCGCTGATCTTTAGTGATTAGGACTAAGAACTGCCTCGAAATGGTTAGCTTTCATTTGTTGTTACGGTAACACCATACAAATCTTAACTCATTGTCTTCAGGTCTTTAAAATTTCAGACGAATTCGTCTGATGACGAAAAACACCCGCTAAAATATATATACAGCCCAAGCCTAACAGCGTCGCACTTTGAACAAGCTTAACATAAGGTGAAACTTAACTAAGGTGAAACTTAACTAAGGTGAAAGGTTGGAAGCACAAGAATTAAGATTGACGAACGGGCTATTTTCAATTTTATCAATTCTCAAAACCAGTATTACCTGACCGTCTGCACAGTACATTTTTATAGACCGTACAAAAGTTCACTAAAACAACTTTTCTCTGTCTAAAATAACTAGTACCACTAGTTTCCGAATAAAATACAGTTTATGTTTGTCAAAAATTGCCCGAGAAACTGATTTGAAAATCAAAAATTGCAAAAATACACAAACATATTTGCATAAGGCGATGCGAGTGAAGATAGAACTGTACTATAAAATCAAAGTCTTGTTTTGTTTACATAAAATCGCTTTTCAATCTATCTAATGAAAACAAACACATAAAAATGGACAACACAATCTTCTTTCGAAAAAAATTATTGAAATCTCCATTAGTTTACGTTTAAAAGCAAAACGCGTACCATTTAATTATAGCTCATCAAGTTCAAGCTTTCTTCGATGAAATTCAAGAGATCGATACAACTGAACTTAAAGACGTTTTAAAATCAATTCTCCAAAACTAACAATAACACTAATAAAAAGTCACTCACAGATTGATATCAACATAAATTCTCATCGTAAACTGCAATCTGTTTTACCTTTAAGTCCGCCCTCGCGCTTGGAAATTCAAATTCAAATTCTGAAATCCGTAGAAAACAAACATCTCCCCATTGATAAAAACGTAATACATGAAGTTCCTCGAAGCAAGATTTTATCCCTGAAAGCTCGTCTTTTTCCACTAAAGCGGCTTCTGAGTATACCTTAATTAGTATCCCTGTCTTGAGTAGCAAACCGCGAAAAAATGCAGGAAAATAACGACTTTAATTCTCCGCTAGACACAACAAAACAACTACAGTGTTTACCGAGCTCACGCTGTGTGGCCGCGCGAAAAACAAATCCTTGCTTTCAAGATCCCGGATGTTGTTCCAACACGGCGGGCGGGCGGGCAAACACGCGCCCGCGAAACATTCCGCTAGTCATGACCATGAAAAATCACGGAATAGGTTCTATGAGTATGGAGCTGCGCAGCCAGGCCTTCGGCCTGGCAAGTGCTCCGCTAGTTATATTTCATTAGTTATATATTTTAAATTATAGAAGATTAATTTACATGCATAGTTTTTTATATTAAGTTGTAGTTTATATTAAATTGTTAACACCTGATGTATTTACCGTGTTTTTTAAATAAAGATGATGATGATGATGATGATGATATGATGATGATGATGATGATGATGAGATGATGATATAAATTCCATCCCGGGGTGGGGGGGGGGGGTACTCCCTATAATAGGCTATACGGGGATGCTCCGCCCGAAAGGGGTACCTTTTTGAGGCTGGAGGGTAAAATACTTGCCCCAGCTTGCAGACAAATTTGAGCTCGATCAAAGGGAAAGACCATTCTTCCATTTTCCCCAGTGTATTTACAGCAACTATTCACTCCCCCCGCCGCGCAGAATACTTCTGAGAAACGTAGAAAATAAATTCGCCTTGCCTCAGCCGCACACAAATTATTTGAAACAAAGTTTCAGCTATAGTGGGGTCCTTTTTTGCAACAATCTGCCCCAAGAATTGAGAAATATGGCTCTACTGGACAGTTCAGACGAAAGATCAACCAAATATTTTACAGAAATTAAATACACACTGCGGTGTTATAAACATGACAAAACAACGCATGTTGTAAAAAACTTTGATTAATGACTTGACGTTTCGTATGCTTCAACATACATTTTCAGAAGTGACAGTTGGATATAATACAATAAAATTTAAATGCTATGGAGAAACACTGGAACCTAATTAAAAAAATGACAATAGTGAAAAAATGATAATATACAGACCTCTTGAAGTCTGCTAGAAAATATAAACATATATACAGGGCTAGTCAAGAAAAAGTTTTTCACCACCCACATTTTCATTTAAAGCTGGTTTTAAATCCTTAATCAATAATGTCTCCTTTATTCTACAAATCTACAAATTCTACTAATCTTTTACATAACGATTCCTAAACGGTAATCATAGAAAACAGTACTCTTTTAAAAACATTCTTTAAACTTTTTTTAGTTTAACACCTCACCTGATGATTTTAACCTTATCTAAATAAAGACTATGCATATATGTAGACAAATGACAGTATGTTACCATTCAACCAATAGGAAGACGCCGTAATTAATAGAGGGTGTCGGCATAAACGGTGTCCAATATTTTTTTAAAACAGGTTTGACTATGATCTCATTTGCATTTAATATTCCATCGCCGAATTATCATCAAACCATCATTATGGTCAAACAAAAACTCATTGTCATTGAACAAACCCAAGAAGAAAATTATCGATTCAATTCCCAAACGACTATTTACTGAGACAAATGATAGTATGTCACCATTCAACCAACAGGAAAACACCTCAATTTCGCCCAACCAATCAGAAAAAAGAAAGAGTTGCAGCAAGCCGTCGATCGCGCGTGCGGAATTCGCGGTCTTTTTTTCTTTTGCTTATTTTTTTATTTTTTTAACACTGCTCAGTCCGTACTTCACAATCTCTTAAAAGGGAATAATGCTTATTCAAATTTCAGGAAGTTATTACTAAAGAACTAGTGAAAACCTTGTTTTAGAAGTATTACACGCAGTACGCTAAAAACGAAAGGGACAACAATTTACCTCGGAGGCATATTTTCCGTGATACAAGGTAAGAACTTACCGCTAGTAACTGAGTTACAGAGTAACTTACCGAGTAAGTTCCACGCGTTGCATGTAAAAAACTTTCTGGGTTTTTTAATGTTGATGTTTCAGTGTCCTAAAACCTAAAATCAATTCTATTTACATTTGTTTAGGTTTTACACGACCAGAAAGAATGTTCAAGAGCTGCGATAAAGATATTTATAGTCTGTTATTGATATAAGGGGGTGAACTTCCCGAGAGACTTAAGTTTAATAACTCTTGAGTCATATTTTTCTTAAAGTTAATGTTTCTCTTTAAATTAGATTTCTTCCATTTTTTCTACGTTTTACAGGACCAGGAAGAAAGCTCTAAGCCTCCAGAGCTGCGTTAAAGTGTCAAACTTTTATAAGCGATGCACGAAGTTCTTGAAAAGCTAACAGAAAGATTATTAAAGACATGACTTGATAGTTGTTCAACAACTTTGGCATATTACAGCTAAGGCAATGTTATTTCTAACTCTATTTTATGGTAGATTTCCACTGTTTCCAATAAGAGGCGGTTTGTGTAAATGTAAAGTTGAACCGTGTTCAAATATTAACGTTTGTACAATCTATTTTCTCCGTGTGTATTTTAAAAAGCCGGTTCAGTAATTTGAATTTCAACGGCATGTTAATTACTAGCCAAAATGACAACAAACTACAGACTTCTATATATAGGAAACCGTCTCATTCAGACAGATTACTAGACCAGTCTTCGTACAACCCCACTTCTCACAAAGCGACCACCGTACGAACGTGAACAAGACGAGCGCAACTGGTTTGTGGACCACCTGACAGCTTAACCGACGAAACCGAGTACTTGTCAGTGGTAACACGTTCGTATAACTCTACTAACATTGTTTATTTTTCTTTATTTACTCTGCTAGGTTGCATCTTTTGAAAATGAAGAACAACGATTTGTACAGCTCGTGTGTTCAACACGATGGACTGCAGGAGGTTTAAAACAAAATCTAAGCGAAAACTCTTTTGTTGTACATGGTTTTACTATTCTATTAATTAAATGTCATGTTGTTACTATTCGTAGGAGTACGCCGTTAGGTCGACGCAGTGGTTGTTAGGGCATCTCGAGAAGAGAGTGTATGAAATATTGTTGGCCATAAGATGCCTTATAAAGGAATATTCGAGCAAAGATGAATCAGAAAAGCCCTGATACAGGCTGAAGTCTATTGCTGGCCAGTCTCATCTGTCTCTTACAACAATATGACGCGCGCCTCTAATCAGAACCAGAAATATTGGCACTTGATCCGGGACACCCAGAACACTGTATATAACGACTAACCCTAACCCAAACCAAACGCTAAACAGCTAACCTAGGGCCTCCTAATTTAGGTCTTCTGGGCTGTTCCGGTGTCAGTTCCATGGTCTTATATCCTGGTGCTACAATGCTATAGTTTCCTTGTTTTAGTACATACCCACAAGATCATTTCTGAACTGAGACGTCCTTCTGAAAGGTCACGTGACAGGTGTAGACGGAATAGGTGGGAGTGCCGATTGGTTTTGTCTGTTCTTAGTTTCATGATGCTATACATTCTACACTATATATAGGCTCACTTGTCGACTTCTTGGACCTTCTCTTGAGTTTTACCTTTTCTAAAGTCTGAAGCTTTTTAAGCTGAATACTTACGCTTGCAAACTAACTTTCTCCAATACCCTTGACCACGCATTTTCACTTTCTCTAACTCTCAACTTTTTTCAATATGGTTATTGCTTTGTTCAATGTACACTTCTATTATCAGTTTATTATTATTATTATTATTATTATTATTATTATTATTATTATTTATTAATATTATTATTGCTTCATAATCATTCCTGTGACTGGAATGGTTGAAGGGAAAGAGGAGCATTACAGGTTCATTTCAGGTTCAATCCTAGAAGAGCAGAAGAGTCGGTCCTGTGGGTCCAGACTGACTTCGACTTCGCCGATGACATCGTGTATGGACTGACTTAGTTGAGAAGGCACAGGCTTTGCTGCTTTGCGTGGAGGGCGATTGCAAGAAGGTGGGTCTATGGCTCAACGCTAAGAAAACAGAGGTCATGGGCTTCAACATTAAAGAGGAAGTCAAAATCACCACCAAAGATGGTTTATCATTCGCTGCCAAAAAGGACTTGAAGTACCTTGGCTCGTATATATATCTGCTCCATTGAGAAAGACATCCGGGCGAAGAAAGCACAGTCCTGGAAAGTACTCCATGACCTCAAGAACATCTGGAAATCCAGCATGCTGGAAGACTTTATTCTACCCTTTGGCTCGGAGGCATGGACTCTTACAGTAGAGCAAGAGGCTCGCCTTGACAGCTGCCACACTCGCATACTCAGAATGGTACTCAATGTCTCATGGAGGAATAGGGTCAGAAACAGTCATATATGGCGATCTGCCTTGCCTAGCTGTCAACATCAGGAGAAAGAGATTCCAACTGGCTGGATACGAAACTGCACCCCACAGGAATCTCGTTAATCTCATTGTTATTCTCATTGTCATTGTTATTATTCAGAATATTGTTATTCTGTGTAAATATTTTCGATTATATTATTATTACCCTGAACTGGTTACTGGTGACTTGGTCTTCTGTGAACCGACCCAGGGGGACAGGGCCTTGCATACATAGATCTGCTTTAATTGGCGGGACACGGATCTTAATACCGTGGCAAAGACCAGCGGACATAGCGGACCGTAAAGTTTGGCGTGTTTTTTATAGCCGAGGAGACTCTACTTGTTTGAATTAGTGTTTCCAAGATTTTCTGAACGTCACGGAATCGAGACTGATCCAAAACTATATAGTACGCAGACTCAATGTGCACTTCGGCAGTTCACGTTCTCTGCCTAGCTTCTTCACATTCCACGATACGATACAATCCTTGCATATGCCTCAACGACGCGGCATTTCGGTTTAGTAATTTTTAAACGCGTTTTTTACATCCTACATCTTCACTTTTCGTTGCCACACATCTTTGACTTATGTTAAAGATGGCAAAGACTTTCTTTACCAAGTCTTTGACACGGGTGTCAATGGTGGCAAAGCCCGTCTTTGATTTAAGTCAAAGTTAGTGCACCTTTGATGCTGTGCATCTATGATGCTGTGCATCTATGATGCTGTGCATCTTTGATGCTGTGCATCTTTGATGGTGTGCATCTTTGAAGGTGTGCATCTTTGATGGTGTGCATCTTTGATGGTGTGCATCTTTGATGGTGTGCATCTTTGATGGTGTGCATCTTTGATGCTGTGCATCCTTGATGCTGTGCATCTTTGATGCTGTGCATCCTTGATGCTGTGCATCTTTGATGCTGTGCATCTTTGATGCTGTGCATCTTTGATGCTGTGCATCTTTGATGCTGTGCATCTTTGACGCTTATCAAAAGTATACTAAAGGTGCTGTCAAATGCTGCTTTGTCTTGTACAAAGGTACCTTTGATTCGCCTGTGACGTGCATCAAATTTCTAGCACTTTTGACGCGCTTCAAAAGAGTGTCAAAAGCATAGACAAAAGTACGGTAAAACCTTTGATCACATTTGATGCCTGTGTCGCGCAGTTTTGTCACACCATTGATGGAATTCAAAGATGTTCGTGCAGTCAGTTTATCAGCGTCGTAAATTGAACTGGCAAGTGTTCTGAGCAAGAAATGTAAGTGGGCTTCAGTCGAAATATCTTGGTATCTTCCTCTCTAATCTTCGGACGTCTTCGGTAATCTTCGGCAAATATGACTGAAAACATTAAAATGACCTTCGGACAATCATCGGAAATTTTCGTAACACCTTCGGTAAATTGTCGAGAGTCTTCGATAAACTTCGGAAAATTCAGAAATTGATCACAAACTTGCAACTAGCATCATAAAAATATCCGGAAATTGTCAAAAAACGTCAGAAATCTTCGGAATACCTTCAAGTTATAAAGTCATGAATACTCATGACTTGATTTTTCTTTGTATACACATGAGGCAAAAGGCTCCCGTGTATACTAAGAAAAATCAATGACTCGTGGGATATCTCACTGTATGCTACTCCAAACCATTATCATCCTGTGCGTGCAATCCATGTCGATACGACTTTCTGCACACGGCTGTGTGTTCGTTCATCCAACTTGTATTCTATGAATATTTGCCACAGAAATTGTCTATTTAAACACACCGTATTCGATGGTTTAACAGATAATACGCGCGGATATTTAACGAAATGCGTAGTATTTTTTCGAGTCCCGCAGGGCGAGAAAAAATGCGAGCAATGAGTAAAATATCCGCAAGTATTATCTGTTAAACCATCGAATAAGGGATTTATTATTCGACTAAAATTATTATATTTTTAATAGCTTGACGTCTTTGAACCGGGACAGTAAGGTGTGATACTGCAATCTACTTTGTAATACGATCGGATATTTTGTGTGTCCTCTCTTCCTTATAAGGTAAAATGACGTCACAGTCGAATTATAAAGCATAATGTTACCCCCTCCCTTCATCTATGATATAGTTGGTAATCCCTATAACTTTCAAATATATCCATACTCAAAGACATGACATCAATCTATGCACTGAGAGCAGTAAAATAAGCTTCAGATTTGGGGTAAACCTAACACATTGGATATTATTTATTTTTACTCATTTCTACAAAGTCATAAATTCCTTTGTAGATTTTATAATTGCTGCTATAATGTATGAAATACACTCAACAACAGCTTTAAAATAATAAATCGTGGGATAGAATTTGTATGTATTCACCTGAGAAATAAAAGGCCTTTGGCAGTGGTCTTGAAAGGGGTGACCGTAATTACACGCCCGTTGTCTCATAATGCAATTTTAACGCTTTTTTCGCGGTCTTGTGTAATCCATTTGCCTTCTAGCACTAGACAGCCTATTTACCTTCATCTTCTCAAGAAAGAGGAAGAAGAAATATTGGTGAACAAATAAGATACAGGCGATGGAATTGGTTAGATCATGTTTAAAGAATATCACTGACAATAACCCCAAGATCATACTAACATGGACACCCGAAAGCAGGCGTAGGACAGAACGGTCAAGAGAGACGTGGCGGAGAACCGTCTATAAGGAAAGGACGTAGCTAGGATTTTGAACCTCGAGAGAAACAGAGACTGCAGCCAGAGACAGAAAATACCAGGAGGAAGAGGATTGATGGCCCTGTTCTTCACGAGATAGAGAGGATAGATGATGATGATGATGATGATGATGATGATGATGATCGAGAGAGAGAGAGAGGGAGAGAGAGAGAGAGAGAGGGAGAGAG